>PVJI01024932.1:0-21186 GCA_004026765.1 Micronycteris hirsuta | reverse complement strand
TTACAAGCATTTTAAATTGCGCATCTGATAGGTTGACTATGTTGTCATCCATTAGTTGTAATTTGTTGTGGTCCTCCTTTTTGGCCATTTTCCTTCTTTTTATCTCGGTGCACTTGTCAGCTGGCAGATGCCTGCGACCTGGGTCTCTTTTTGGATGATGTTGCCTCTGGGGGCGGGGTCTGGGAGGAAGCAATGGCGGTCTCCGATCACCGAGGGCTCCTGTCACTCCTCCTCTCCCCAGCTCCCCACTGCCTCCTCTGCCAGACTCGGCTCTGCTGGCTCAGCCCTGGCCTCTCTCCGGCAGCGTCGCTGGCTTGCGGGTTTCACCCGTTGTTTGGAGCCACGCCCTGTTCAGGCACTGGCGGCCTGAGTCACGGCGCAATTCGTGGCGTGAGTGAGACCCTCCGTGAGCGCTGCTTCCTCTGCCCGTTTCTGCCCTGCTTACCGGCCTAGATGTTCGTCCTCTCCTACCTCCTGGGTGTCGGACTTCCCTTCAGTTCGATTCTGTCCGTTCTGGTTGTTTAACTCTTTGCTACTGCATTCATTGTATGGACATTCTGGATGTGCGGGCAGCGAGTGCGACCACCTACGCTGCCATCTTGGCGGAAGTCAGGAAGTAAGTTCTAATATACACTATAACATGAGTGGACCTTGAAAATAATATCATAAAGTAAAATAACAAAACACAAAAGACAAATAGTATGACGTGGGCGGAACAGGCAAATTCGTACAGACAGCAAACAGATTTGAGGGTACCGTCAGCCGGGGGTCAGGGAATGGGGAGTGACTGCGTGAGGGGCACCGAGTTTGTGCTCGGGTGGTGAAGGGTTTTGGAAGTAGTGGTGATGGTTGTACAGCATTGCAAATGTAATGAATGCCAATGAATTACACACTTCGAAAATTATTAAATGACAACTTTTGTGTTATATATTTTATGACAAAATGGTGATGATGGTCACACAACATTGTAAATGTAATTAATGCCACTAAGTTGTACACTTTAAAAAGTAATAGACAACATTTATGTTATATATATTTTACAACGATTGAAAAAAGAGGGAGGCAGGAGTTCAAAGTCAGAAGAAAGAGAGGAGAGGATGAAAGCAGACTGGAGCGATGCGCCGTGAGGACAGAGGAGGGGCCCGGAGCCGAGAAACGCAGGCCGCCTCTAGAAGCTGAGAAAAGTAAGGGAACATTCTCCTCTGGAGCCTCCAGGAGGAATGCGGCCCTGCCAACATCTTGGTTCTAGCGCTAAAGCTCCTTTTGGACTTCCAACCTCCAGAACCGTAAGCTAATCATTTGGGTTGTTTTAAACTACTAAGGTTGTGCAATGTGCCACATCAGCCATAGGAAACTGACACATGGATGTAAAACCTTATTATATTATTATAGTTCACTGAGCATGATGCACTAAGTCACCTTCTAGTTGAGCCACATGACTTCTGAAGCTCCACATCAAAGAGCCCTGAGCGTGGGTACCAGGGCTGAGAGCCGGCAGGAGGGGCCCATTCTGTGTTAGACTACCGCGTGATCAGGCTGGAATTCACTGAGTGACTTGGGCTGTAAAACAGTGATGTCCTTTTAATACAAAGTTGTGAAAACAACCCTGCAAATCCACACACATTTGAATTGTACAATTTGTGAAAATTATACCTGCGTGACACAAGTGGGACTATTTAGAGACCACAGTCTTGTGTTTGCTGCCTTCCGCATCTTGCTCCTTCTCTGTGCTCTGGAGGCAGCAGGCCCGCCCGCCTCACACTGATCCCTTCTGGGATGGACCCAGGTCTTATCAAGCTTGACATCCACAGCACAGATTTTACTTTTTTTGTCCTTCTTTTGAATTAGGGAGTGAAAAGCTTTCTACTTGATCATCTATTAGGTGTGCAGATAATGTTCTGGACAGTATCCTAAAACGATGAAAAACAAAAACAAAAAACAGGATGTTCCAAGGGCATCTGCACATCCTAGTAAGTGATACCTAGAGATATAACAGCATTAACTTCTAAGAACCTACAGAACTTTCATGTGCGGCTCCAGCATCTCTCTCCAACATCTCTCCTAACACCATGCTCCTTATTCTCGGCATATCCAGGTGATGTTTCTCTAAAAACACCAACCTACAGTTGGTTTCAATCCCTAAGGTTCCCTATGCTGAATTCCAAAGTGGCTCCTTATTCATTTATCATCCTTCCGTGACTTTGCTCCATGAACTTGATAACTGCTAATCAAGTTACGGACAGGTGCGGTAGGCTCGGTTACTTGAGCTCCAAGCCAGAGGCTGCAGATGTCCTTCAGGTGGTAAGTAACACAGGCAGTAGGTACAAGGGCTCTGCTGGCAGGGTCTGTCAACCAGTGGCCCGTGGCAGAGTTGATGGTTCTCCTGGCAATCCGAGAGGTGCCCTCTTTTACTGTGGTGAGACACACACAACCAAGGAGGGGTGGGGCCAGGTGGGACTGCAGCTGCCAAATTATTTCTTCCCAAGAGCTGGCTGGTCAGCCTTTGGTTTCTTACACTTTGCTTACAGGATAAGGTAAATAAAGAAAAAGTGGTAAATCCACCTGCCCTTTTTCCTTCCTGTTCTCCCATGAAAATTATACCTCATATACAGTGGATCAATAAACAATAAACCAAAGAGAACTTTGTCAAAAAAGAACTAGACAGAAAGTAAAAGAAGTCTGCCAATCTGTCCTTGCCACTTAATAGGACACTTCTCCAAAACATTTTTTTTACAGAAGAAATGCATATTTACTGTAAATAATTTGGAAAATGAAAGACATAAAGAAAAAGATATAAATCATCTGTAATACTACTGTCTTGAGATAGGCACTGTTCTTTCTCCAACATCCTCTATACTCTTACTATCTTATTTTTGTTTATAGTTCTGTATTATTATTATTATTATTATTATTACTTATTGTCTGTCTCCCTCAGTATAGATTAAAGTACATGAAGGCTGGGAATTTGTCTCCCAGAACACTGGGAATAGTGTTCAGTATATATTTGTTAGTTAAATAAATAAACACTCAGTGTATCATCTTCTAGTCTTTTTTCCTAGAAAAAAATATATAAATTTTGTTTTTAAAGCATTATTTTTTAACTTTTATTTATTGATTTTTAGAGGGAGGGGAGAGAGAGAGAGAGAAACATTGATTTGTTGTTCTGCTTATTTATGCATTCATTGGTTGATTTTTGTATGTGCCCTGAACTGAGACGGAACTTGTGACCTCTGGCATATCAAGACGATGCTCTAACCAACTGAGCAACCCAGCCAGGGCCTCTAAAGCATTGTTTTTATTCATTTTAAAAAGTATTCTATTACCAAGGCCCTGAGGAAAATATCTGAAACACTCATGATTTGAAAAGTAGGTCTCCACTTGATTCAACTACAGGTTCGTTTTCTCTTGGTGACTTCCAAAGCAGCAGCTTTGGGGAATGGGCCCTGGAGAATGGATGGTAATACTGATATTCCAGCTAGGACCAGAAGCCTTTAAAATGTATGCTTGACGTGACTGCGTGATTTTCTCTTTGCTGTCATGCAGCTGCTGGCGTGTACACAGATAAACATAAACAATGCCTGGATTTACCCACAGGTAGGGTTCAGCAGACTAGAACAGTGGGAAGTGAAGAGTGTGAGGGCACCGAAAAGCGAGCACACAATTAAGACATTGGAATGAGTGGTTAATGGAGTCTCCTGCTCACTCCATTCCTCATCCTCAGATTTGCCTTGGTTTAAAAAATTTGAGAGCATCCGAAGTGACCTATTTCAACACTTTCACTATATATTAACATATTTGTGACTCTCCATCTATATTGTCGTCTTTCTTCTCTTCGCAAAAACAAAAATCCTCCGTCCTTTCAGGATTCCTTCCCCTTTGTGCTTGTGCTGTTAATGGCGTCCCCTTCCAAACTCCCTAGGATTCTACTTCATCAGTTCTTTCCTCTCTGCGCATATCTTCAGTTTTCCCGATGTATTAGTTCCTTCTCTTTTTACTACTGTCTTCAAACTACCCAATCCTAAAAAGTCCTTCTTCCCTCACCACCATCCTCTCTCTTCCCTTCTCTTCATATCAGTCTGATCGAGAGAGATTACACTTGTTGTCTCCGTCTTCTCCCCACCCCCTCTTCCCTTAACCACACTTAGTCTCGTTTCTGCCTCAACCCCAAGACTGGCAACGACCTTCTAGCTGCTCTGTTTGAAAGCGTCCCCTCACCTCCTCCTTCTCCACCTGTCTGTAGCATCTTACACAGTCAGCTATCATTGTCAACTACACAACTACTGGCAGTTACAATCTCCTTAAACTTCCTTCCTTACCTCCCTGTCCACCTTCCTAATACCACCTACACACAGGTAACAAATTAATCTTTTTAAGGTACCATTGTGTTCATTTAAGATTAAGTACATTTCTTTCTAAACCAGTAAATTAGAATAAAAGTGTGAAACATACTGGGTCAGAACTTTAGCAAGATGGTTGAGAAACGTGGGCTGAAACATAACACAGAAGGTTTTCAGAAGAGGACTTTTCATAGATGCAAACAAAGGCGATCGGAGTGAAAGCTCAATGGCTCCACCCACCATCAAGTGCGGTAACGTGGGAGTGGACATTGCCATTGTCAATCTTTTTTAGTGCATTTGAATATAGTGAGTGCTAAGGAACATTCTGTGAACTTGCTGGAATTCGTTGCCTCCCCTATTCTGTTCCTTCTAAGTTTGCCTTTAGCACAGCAATGGCCACAGTGAGGCAATGCGGAGCTGTGCTTCTGATTTTATCATGAACTTAGACCTGATCCACGACTGGCATAAACTACCAGTCTGCAGTGAGAAAGACGGTCTCCAGCACCAGACACTCTTCACCAGCTCTTACTCTCATATC
Source organism: Micronycteris hirsuta (assembly GCA_004026765.1). Lineage (NCBI taxonomy): Eukaryota > Metazoa > Chordata > Mammalia > Chiroptera > Phyllostomidae > Micronycteris > Micronycteris hirsuta. The sequence continues at coordinate 16,311 of PVJI01024932.1, read as the reverse complement.
TCAACCCTTTCCTGTCCATCATCTCATCCCGACAGCTGAAAAGTCCCCTCTCAAACCCCTCTGCTTCTCCAGGTGCAGCCACCGGCTGCTACAGAGCACCTTCATATTTCACACTGGGTTAGAAGACTTATTCCATCTTTAATGTGTCTCCCTGACACAAATATTTTGAAGTAAAAATAAATAGCTCCATTAAAAAAATTCACATGTGAATGCTGTTTTATTAACACATTAGACATGTGGCCTTAACAGAAATTCCTCATCAAAATTACCCTTTGTTTGGTTTGCATTGTGAAGTGCAACTAGTCTATAAAACTAAGGATTGAAAATATTGTTTCAGTGATGCATTTGCCATATTTCCTATAATGTTCTTTTCTCTTTTTTCCCAGAGTTTCCTCCCCATTTCTGTTCCTAGAGGTTTTCTTTTAAAAATTGCCAAGATTTTTAAATGAATCCATTAATTTCCATTTCCTCTTCCTTAAAAGCCCACAGAGTGACCACCAATTAGAAAGTACAGTTCTTTCCCTTAGATAAATGGCAATTTCATAGCATCCTCAAGTTTTGTAAACTGAAGGATGAGTTGTTTATGGCCTTCCCTGTCTGTTCCCTTCAAGGAGGGACACAAAAAAGTCCGGAATTATCTTCTGGAGAGGACCCATGTAGCACAGGCTTCCCCGCTAGATGAGTGTTCTAGGAACCCATTTACATCAGTGTACCAGCTGGCGTTGTTGTGAGAGGCTGCATTCGGCTTCATTGAATTTTTTGAAGACTCTTTTTTAAAAAATTATATTTTATTGATTATGCTATTACAGTTGTCCCAGCTTTTTTCCTTTTGCCCCCCTCCACCCAGCAACCCCCACTCCCTCATGCAATCCCTTCACCATTGTTCATGTCCATGGGTCAGGGGTATAATTTCTTTGGTTATGCCATTTCCTGCACTGTATTTTACAGCCCCACAGCTATTCTGTAACTACCTATTTGTAATTCTTAATACCTTCACCTCTTCACCCATTCCCCTACATCCCCCTCCCATGTGGCAATCACCAAAACCCTGTCCATATCTATGGTGCTGTCTGTTTTTCTTGTTTGCTTAGTTTATTTCTTAGATTCAGTTGTTGATAGATGTGTATTTATTGCCATTTTATTGTTTATAGTTTTGATCTTCTTTTTCTTAAATAAGTCCCTTTAACATTTCATGTAATAATGACTCGGTAATGATGAACTCCTTTAGTTTTTTTTCTTGTCTGGGAAGCTCTTTATCTGCCCTTCCATTCAAAATGGTAGTTTTGCTGGGTAGAGCAATTTTGGCTGTTGGTCCCTGCTTTTCATGACTTTGAATCTTTCTTGCCAATCCCTTGTAGCCTTCAAAGTTTTTTTGAGAAATCAGCTGATAGTCTTATGGGAACTCCCCTGTAGGTAACTACATTTTTCTCTTGCTGTTTTTAAGATTCTTTATCTTTAACCTTTGGCATTTTAGTTATGTATCTTGGAGTGGCCTCTTTCGATTCATCTTGTTTGGGACTCCCTGTGCTTCCAGGACTTGCATGTCTATTTCTTTCACCAAATAGGGAAGTTTCCTTCCATTATTTTTTCAAATAGATTTCCAATTTCTTGCACTTTTTCTTCTCCTTCTGGCACCCCCATGATGCGAATATTGGTATATTTGAAGTTGTCCCAGGGGCTCCTTAGCCTATCCTTGTTTGTTTGTTTTTTTAATTCCTTTTTCTTCTTATTGTTCTGATTGGTTGTTTTTTGCTTCCTTATATTCTAAATCATTGTTTGGATTCTTGGCTTCGTCTACTCTACTGTTCTGAACCTGTAAATTGTTTTTTATTTCAATTAATGAATCCTTCATTTCTGACTGGATCTTTTTTATGCTGCTGAGGTCCTCACTAAGTTCCTTGAGCATCCTTATAACCAGTGTTTTCGACTCTGCTTTTGATGGATTGCTTATCTCCATTTGTTTAGTTCTTTTTCTGGAGAGTTGATCTGTTCTTGCCTTTGGGCCATGTTTCTTTGTCTCCTCATTTTGGCAGCCTCCCTGTGTTTGTTTCTATGTATTAGGTAAAGCTGCTTTGACTCTCTTTCTTGGTAATGTGGCCTAATGTAGTCAATGTCCTGTAGGGTCCAGTGGCACAGCCTCCCCTATCACCTAAGCTGGTTACTTGAGGTGCACCCTTCATGTGGGCTGAGTACACCGCCCTCTTGTAGTTGAGTCTTGATTGCTGTTGGCAGGTCAGTGGGAGGTATTTACCCAGGTATATTGCATCAAATGGAGAGTGTTTTGAAAGTGACTGAAGTTTAATATGTAAGAATAGTGGGGGGTTTGAGGGGGGTTCCCCCTCATACATTCATTTTTAATTACTCAAAAAAATTAGTAGAAAAAAATTTAGTAGATAATTCAAAAGGCGTAAAAGAATATCCCCCCTGTCCCAGTCACTCAGTGTCCTACACAAAGGCTACTACTGCCACCACATTTTTGCAAGCCCAAACTATTGATATCATTTGCCAATTTAAACAGGTCTGTGTAAATACTTCAGTTTTCCTTGTGGCTTTAGGCTACTTAAAAGAAAATTGTCCCATTCAATTTGGCATGCCTGAATTGCTACTCTACTCGGTGTCACTAAAATGGCACTTCCTCCTGGAAGCCTTTCCTGTCGCTCCCTAGCCTATGCCAGGTTACCCTCCTTCAGGCTCTGGACACTAGGTACCTCCCCCCACCCTCTCGCTGGCTTATCTAGCAGAGTGGAAACCGCCTGTCCATCTGATTCTTGCCTCAGGGCTGGGACCAGCACAGCCCCTGGCACAGAAAGTGCACTCAGGAGATAATGTCTCATCTGAACACTATGTATATTCTGAATTATGCACTAGCCCTGGGAACGCGAAGGTAAATAAAGCATAGTATCTACCCCAACCTTTCTGGCATCTTCACGTAGTTAAAAAATAATAATAAAGCAGAAAGAAAGATCCACTTTTATTAATTCTACTCTTAATCCAGGTTCACTTGGTAGTACAATCAGTATTTCTCACTTGCGTGGTTGTTCTTTCTAGTGCCGTTAAGACACTAAATAGTCTACAGTCTCCCTTTAGTTTCAAAATGTGTCTAGCACTCCCATCAGTCTGTTGGCTGAAACATCAAAGGCTGAAGATTTTACCTCGCCTTTCTATCTTCTCCAAAGTGGCATCTGATTTCCTCTCAGTGCCAACCACTAGAACTACTGCAAGGTAAGAGTATATCATCTGTTTTTAAAACTTCCTTCTAAAAGTTACAAATAGTTCACAAATATAATGTCTGAAAATATACTCAAAGACAGCATGTATGGGTGCACCTGAGTATCAGGGCAGTGAGGTGGTAAAAAGGCCCAGCAGAGTCCCTCTGTGTCCTCAGCCAGCCGCCTGACCTGGGACAGACTGGCCAACCGCTTCAAGCTTCTCCCCCGAGACAGGGACTGTGAAGGCTCCCAAAGGCACAGCCATTGCAGGGACACAAAGGTCCAGCATACACTCGGACACACTCTGAGTGCTCGGAATTGCTAGGAGAGGAGTGGTCATTCCTGCGCGATGATGACTTCTTTACACCTACCATTTTTCATTATCTTAAATTTTAAAGCTATCTTACCTATAAAACCCTACATTAGTAAAATGGGGCAGCTGCTCCTTGCAATGGCATTGAACAAATGTGCTTGTCCCAACAGTATTTTTATCTTGTCAAAAATGATAAGGTTGGGCTAAAAAGACTATAGACTCCCAAGAAATAAAACAATCAAATGCAATGGGTGAACCTTAATTAAATTCTTACTTTAAAAAAAGAATCAGCTACAGCCCTGGCTGCCGTAGCTCAGTGGATTGAGCATGGGCTGCGAACCAAAGGGTTGCTGGTTCGATTCCCAGTCAGGGCATGTGCCTGGGTTGCAGGCCAGGTCCCCAGTGGGGGCCACATGAGAGGCAACCACTCATTGATGTTTCTCTCCCTCTCTTTCTCCTTCCCTTCCCTTCTATCTAAGAATAAATAAAATAAAATCTTTAAAAAAATTAGCTACCATAAAAACATTCTTGGCTTTGCTGATATTTAAACATGACTGCCTATTAGGTATAATGGAATTAGGTTTCCTAAGCATGATAGTGGTTTTGTGGGCATGTACAATGTTACTCATAGGAAACGCATACTGGAGTATGATGGCTGCAAATGTTTGGAAAGAGAATATGTGATTTTGTGTGTGTGTAGAGAGACAGAGAGAAACAGGGCAAATATACATTTTTTTAAAATGGTTGCTAAATCTTCTTTTTGCTCTCATTTCAATTTTCTAAAATGTATCAAAATCCTTTGAAAAAATATTGAAAAACAATCTTTTAAATCAACAGTAAGTCTACCTGAACAAGAAATACATTCTTTATCTTTTTCTCTAACCTTTCAAGCGCTAATTTTGGCCTTTAAATTTAAATATCCTGTCCCATCTGTAACATCTTAACAATGTCTAAAACTTCTGAGCATACTAAAAATTGTATCTTTTAAGAATTCTTTTCATTAGTTTTATTTATCCTCATTTTAGGCAACATTTTGATTCTCTTCTCTTCCCTCAACCACCCTTCGTGCTTCAGGCTATAATCCGGACCCGCCTTGCCTCTGTTCCTTACACTTGCTCCATAGTGTGTGCTGGTCTTCATTTGCTCTTTATATCTATCCATCATTTTCATAGATTTTCCTCCTTCGCCCTGGCTGACAGTATGTTCCTGTAGATTTGTCTCCTGTTCTGGGCAGTAATTTAGTTCTCTAATTTGCCTTGCCTTCACCACACTTCTTATTACCTCTTCATCTTTTTCATTATCTCCTATCACCCTGCATTCCCTGGAAAGAGGGGGCGGGGGGGGGCACTCCCTGCTACCTCCCCACCTCTCTGTCTTCCTTCCTCACACCCAGTTCTCTCCTTGTCAACCCTGGCATGGTTTTCTTTAAAATAGAAGTGCGTGTATGTGTGTGTACTGCACTTAAATGTTTTTAACCAAAAAATTGAAATGCCTTGGCAGGAATTTCTCTCCGAAGGTATAACAATGGAGCCTGCCCCCAGACTGTCCCCCACTGTCCTCTCCAACCTGTTTGTAAGAGCTCGTTTGGTTGAATAGGGGCTTCGTGAGAAGAAAGGCTGGCCCCCTCTCTGTTCACTTAGGTTCCTTGCCACCTCCCTATCTGTACCTCCTCGTGGGGCTCAGCCTCCCAGAGTGCTCCTCCCCCCCCCCACAGCCTCAGCGCCACCCACCATTGCCCCACCCCCAGTCACTCCCAGGGCTTCTGTCACTTCACCTTTTCTCTGGCTCCCAGGCCCTTGAATGATAATCCTCCTTTATTTTCCTGAACTTCTGAACTCTTCTTGAGTCTTTTACCTCCGGTCTTTGGCAGTCAGCCTTGAATTCCTAGGCCTGGCTGGAACTTCTGCCCAGGGAGAATAAGAATAACCAGTTTTTACTGATTCTTGGTCCTTTCTCACTGTGGAACACAATGACATGTCACGCTGGGTTTTCCTTTTCCCAGTCTTCTCCTTTCTTTTTGCTAACCAAACTTCTCCTTTTACGTCTGTTCCCACAATCCAGTTGTCTGTACTCATAATCCAGGGTTGTTGTTTTTTTGCTCTTTGATCTCCATTGTGTGAGCTACCTCCCCACCTCCCCCATCTCTTCTATTCTGATCCCCAGCAAACTAAAATGCCCTTTAATCCCACAGGGTACAGAAAGATTATTTCCCTACTTCAAGGAAGGACTGCCTGCAGCCTGCACACTTAGCCAGTCCGTCTCAGGAGCCTCAAGTTTAAATGCTCCGTCTACCTGTATTTACAGGCTGTGTCGCTACCCGGGCTCTGGTAACCTGGCTTTGCTCTCAGGGGTAGAAGGACTATTCCATCTCCTGGCCATGTGCAACTGCACAGTCCTCTGTCCCCACCTCAGTCTGGCTCAGCATTTTATTCTGGCTGGCACTGCAGCTGCTTGTTAGACATACTAAAACATTATCCTCTGTAACCATGTTATTTCACACCAAAGATGTAAAAGCATTTGGTTTTTGTCCTGGTTGGTGAAGTGCAATTGAAAAATTAAATCAGAGGCTCACATTTCTAGCCCTAAATATTTTTTAAGATGTGTCAGTATTGTCCTTCTCTGAAGACTTAGTAACACACTTATTCTAGGAAACTAAATTTCACTAATGTGTCTTTTGGGATTACAGTTGAGAGATTCTATACTCTAAATTCTCTAAGCAAAATTCCTGTCATGGAATATTTTTCAGATGACGAAACATCCTTTCTAAATGACTGGGTGATCAGTTCTCTTCAAATCAATCAACAACTTGTATAGCTCCCTTTTCCATTGTTGGTGAGCTTCCTTTATTCTTACGGAAAATGAGAGAAAATAATAACAGTACCACTTTGTACCCCTAGTAAGCACAGTTTTTCTTCCCTTCTCCCAAGTCCCACCTGAACATCTGACTGCCTCTACTCCCTTTTCTATTCTGAGTCTATGACTAAAATTCATTAGAAAAAAAAGGCTGTTCTCTGCTCACTCCTGTTAGCATGCCAGGTCAACAGGTATTTCCCAAACAATGCAAGTGAACAGTCATTACAAAAACAGCCTTGGCAAATCCCCCCAATGCCAAGGCATTGAACCGCGTTGTGAGGACACCCCCTGGTCTCCAAGGGCAAAATGCAGAGCACCCCTCTGTCATAGGCACAGGGTGTCAGGGAAGAAACTCATTTCCTCTGCCCTCTTAAGTTCTATACATGGAGTCCTGCAAATTAAAAAAAAAAAAAAAGACATATTAACAGCAGAAAAGGCATACAATTGTTATCAATGTTTTACAAGCACAGGAATTCATAGAAAAGGAGTGAAACTCAAAGAGGTGATTAGACTGGGGGCTTATATGCCATTTTAGCAAAGGAAAGGGGGTTGGGGCTCTGAGATGATAATTGTGGGGAGGTGAGTAGGTTACATATGGGGGAACTAATGAAAGAGAAGGGTTATTTTAGTAAGGTCTGGATACAGGCCCATCTCAGTGCTGACTGTCTCCAGTGACGTGAGTTGCCTCCTCTCCCTGGTACAGGAAAGATGGACACTGTCACAGAGGAAAATGTAGGCCCTGCTTTTAGGTGGATAAGGGGGAGTCCAGAGTACTCTTCCTGAGTCTGCTGAACCTCAGTTGCCTTCAGCTCAAAATGATCCTTATGCTAAGCGGCATACTTCAGGACGGCACGTCCTGATCCCCTTCAATGACTTCACCAATGTGGAGTAAGCTTCAGCTTTGAGAGGTGTATCCTCTCCCTCCTTGAATCTGATCTCCAAAAGACTCAATTCAATGACCTTGTGCAATTCTGTAATCTGTTTTCTTCCCTCTCCTGCTCATTCACATATCTGCCATTGAAGTTCTGTTCTGCTCCTTACCGTCATCGTGGGGCCCCTTGGTTTCTTCTCCCTGATTTCTCCCATTATTCCTGTGCAGGAAAATCAAAGAAAATGAAGCCAGGCGAGACCCAAAGGAAGTTCAGCTCTTGCAGCCAGTGACTAGAACCCACACCTGTTGTACTACAGATCCCCGAGTCCCAGATTTAACCAAAGTTTGCTTTTGTGACAATCTCCTTTATTAGTCTCAAATATTCCTCAGAATCTAAGCAAGCCCACCTCATTTCCTTGAGGGGTGCTTCTGAGCTGATGTTCCAGCTGATCGGTCTCACACAATTAAGATTTTCCCTAAACATTCTGCTGTGAGGAAATTCGAGCACTTTTAGGCATAAGTAAACAAAGGACCTGAAGAATCACAATTTTTAGAGTTGGAATAGCCATAGGGAAGGGAGTATTTTTTTTTCCCACCAGAACAGTGTGAAGGCTGTGTAACTGTTTTTACTGATTTTATGTTGACTGACAGTTCAAAATGGTGGTATGGGACACGCCTCGAAACGGAATCAGAGGCTTTACTCACATCTATTTTCTTCTGCCAGTGATCCTTCATAGTGCCCAGAGTTCATGGTGTTATTTGAGTGGAATTAAAATGGAACAGCTTACATTATCAGATGAGTTAGCGATGCCTTTGACGGCCGTGATGAGCAGGTCCGATCCTGTTACGGTAACGTTCTGTCCATCAGGCTGTGGCTACATAACACTGTAAAAGGCTAGCAGAGACTATCGGTCTCTTCATTTCCAGATAGCAAGTAGTTAACTTTAATTTTGTTTTAAAAATATTAAGAAGACAACGCAATGGAGTATTATTCTGTCATGAAAAGGAATGTAGTACCGAAATAGCCCACAACCTGGATGAGCTTTGAAATATTATGCCAAGTGAAAAGAAACAGATACAAAAGGTCACACATTGTATGACTTCATTTATAGGAAATGTCTAGACTAGGAAAATCCACAGAGAAGGCTGGCAGATGCATGGTTGCCAGGGGCTGAGGAGAGTGGAAATGGGGAAGGACAGCTTAATGGGTGTGGGGTTTCTGTTGAGGGTGATGGAAATGTTTTGGAATTAGATAGAGATGGTGTTTGCTCTATATTGAGAATGTACTAAATGGCACAGAACTGTCCACTTCAAAATGGTTAGTTTTATGTTACATGAATTTTACTTCGGTTGAAATAACATAGAGAGACAGATGGACAGAGGGAATGAGAGTGCATCACCATGTCTGAGGGATCTTATTTGGCCTGCAATCTGCATGTCTGATGCAAGGGTACATGCCAATAGCCATATCCCTTTATCAAGGAGGGATTTGAGGGCTGGACAGAATATATCCCACCAGGGTCATTCAATCAAGCTAGAACCCTGGCCTTCCAACTTAGGGCTGGTCCTCTTTCCACTACTTTGACCAAAATAATAATTGCCTTCGTCCTTGAGATCATGTCTGCAATAACAACTTACTGAGTGCCTACTACAAGCCAAATGATGAACTCTGTTTACTCATCGTGGCTGTACCTAACCTGCACTCTTCTCTCCAGTACATGGTATCGCATTGTCCCCGAGTAACAACCTATTCTAATTTTGATCTTTAATGGGTCCAAGTGGCATATGATCTAAAATTGTTGCCCTGACTTAAAAGCACTTGTGTGTGTGCATATACATGTGTGTACATGTGCATGCATGTATGCATGTGTGTCTAATTTTAAAATAACCAGAAGACTATAAAGGTTAAAGTCATATTTGGCAAAAGTGTCAAGTTTATATGACTCACAAAATGTTAAACAAAGTGGCTCTAAGCTAAGAGCAAGTCAGCAGATGATGTTCAGGTCCAGGCCACTGGTATCAACTGAGAGTTCACAGTGTTCAAGGCCTGCTACCCAACATAAGCAGCAGAGAAACGTGACCCGGCCCTCCAAACCTGGCATTCTCCAGGAGCGTGTGGGCACAGGAGTACACACGGCAGGATGTAGTAAACATGTACATAAAAGTGTGAACATGGCCCTACTGAGGGTCTTGGCTTCAGTGCCCCTCTGCAGGGGTTACACTGGAGACAGGTCTGGGAGGACAGGCAGGACTCTGACAGGAGGAGACAGGGAGAAGAACTAACTTGATAAATTTGCGGGAGGGACAAGGAAACCCTTTTTAGGGGCATCATCTCCAGTTTTGGCAGGAAGAATTGAAAATGGGGTGAACTACATAGGTATGAAAACTAGTGTTTTCACTCTCCATTTTCATTTCAATTCTAGTCTGTAGTCCACTTTCTTTTCAGTCCCACAGCATATTTCTCAGACCCTCGAGCAATGCCTCTTTGCACGTACACATAGGTATACACGCGCACCCACACACGGAGGCACTCATCTCGGTACCGACCTGTGACCTAGTGCTCTCTAACATACAGGTAGTTTGAGCATCCTCCTGACCCCCCAAATCCTTGCTGACTTAATCCTTATGCTTATATTGTGTTAACCAAAGGCAAAGGTTGCCATTCTATAGTTAAAGCTAAGGTTTAAAACATAAATGCACTGAAAGAGGTGAATAGCTTAAAAATATCCTAAATATGAGGCATCAAATAAAAAATATTGGGTTGGCCAAAAGTTCATTTGGTTTTTTTCTGTAAGATGGCTCTATTAGCACTTAGTTGTCTTTAACTTCATTTGAAACTATTTTGTTAGATTGTATTGTGACAGCTGTCATCAGCGTGCATTAGAAAAAACATCAAAATTGGTGAATTTTTGTGTAGCCATTTTAATATTGAAGATAGAAGAAAACCTGCAACATTTTGGCATATTATGCTTTATTATTTCAAGAAAGATAAAAATGTAACTGAAATGCAAAAAAAAAAAGATTTGTGCAGCGTATGGAGAAAGAGCTGTGATGGACTGAACATGTCAAAAAGTGGTTTGCGAGGTTTTGTGCTACAGATTTTTTGCTGGAAATGCTCCACAGTCCAGTAGACCTGTTGAAGGTGAAAGCCATCAAAGTGAGACATTAACTGAGAACAATCAACGTGATCCCGCATGGGAGAGAGCTGATGTACTCAAACTACCCAAATCAATGAAGTTTTTGGTGAAAATGAAAAATGTGTCTTTCATTTTATGGAAAAAACCATATGGATTTTTTGGCCAACCCAACAGATAAATCAGGCTTCATCAAAACAAAAAACTTTTGTGCTTCCAAGAAAGCTATTGAGAAAGTGAAAATATGATCCAAAGAAATGGAATCATATGTCCACACAAAAACCTGTAGAGGAATGCTATCCAATTGCCCCTCTTGGAAGGCAATAGACATCAGACTATGGCATTATTCATAACAGCCCGAAGGTGGAAACAACACAAATGGCCATCAACTGAGGAAAGAATAAACAAAATGAGGGACATCCGGACAACAGAGCACTAGTCAAGCATAAAAAGGACAGAGCACTGATCCACGCTACAACATGGATGAGCCTTGAAAACATTATTCTAAGTGAAAGAAGCCAGACACAACGGTCACATATCCAATGATTCCTTTTACGGAAAATGTCCAGCACGGGCAATTCTGGACAGACAGAAAGTAGATTAGTGCTGGGGGTGAGTGGAATGGAGAGTGACTGCTAATGGACATGAAGTTGATTTTGGGGTGAGGAAAATGTTCTGGAATTGGATAATGGTAATGGTTGCACAATCTTGGAATATATCAGAAAAACACTTTGAAAGGGTAAATTTTGATATGTACTAAATCTAAAAAAAAAATCCCTTATCAGCTTCTGAGAGCGAATGCTAACTGCGAGGAGAGAGTAAGGCTAAAACAGCAGGAAGTCTCAGGAGCCCCAAGTCGGCGGTGCAGACAGGCCCAGACAGAGCAGCTGGGGCACCTGCCCTGAACTACTCTCTCTCTTTTTGTTTACAGGCCATTTTTCCAGTTCACCTTTCTTCTCCCACTGTAGAAGGAAAATAACCCCAACCACAGGAGAAATTAAGTCACCAAAATCAATACTCTTTGCCTTAAACATTATTTCTGTCACCAAAAAAAAAAAACAAAAAACAGACAAGTAACTTTCAAAAAGCGCAATCAACAAAATATGTATATATTTTTTTCACAGCTAAGAAAGGGAAAAGATAATGAGAAATCCTGGCTACAGGAAGTGATTACTTGCCAAAACATTTATCAAAAGCATGTGGTCTCAACTCAAAGCCTGGATCGACACACAAGTCTCGAGATGATAGAGTAAGCTGTGCAAGTTTACAGAAAGCAGGTTCCTCGAGCCCGGCAGATGTCTGTTGCCTTCCAAGAGGGGCAATCGGATAGCAGGCTTAGTTACCTGGCACCGCCCACTTGAAAAGGTAACTCAGGAAGTTAGTTCTCAAGGAATATCCTCTGGAGATCCACCTTGGATCAGGTGTCTGAACCTGGCCGGACTCATTACACACCTTTCATAACAAAAGGAGATATCCATTAGGTAACCCAAGAGGAGGATCTGCCTGTTAAATTGTTAACAGACTTTGGACCAAGGGAAATACTTGAGAGGGAACAGCAAACATCCTTTGGATGACTTTTTAGGAAGGCTGGACATTCCCCTGAAAGCCTCCTAGTCTAATTGAACTTCTGCCATCTTACTTCCTGTACAACCATCCGGAGCAGCCGCTAGGGAGAGGCTGAGCGAAGGTCTTTGACTTATAATTTAGGTTCATGGAACATTTATGCAGCGCTGATAAAAGACCATATGGGTGAAAATGCCATCATAAAAAGTGTTTACAGGGGCATGCGAAAGGAAGTATTTCTGAGCAGGTTAGGAGGAACCAAGTACTTCAAGTTTGTCACTTTTTCTCTCTGGCAGAAGAAAGCTGCCCGGAGAAGAACTGCAGACGGGGAAACAGGGCGGGGAGTGAAGAGAAGGGCAGCACGCAGACACCATCGACGTTTGGGCACAGAAAATGGGGACGAGACAGCAGCAAGAATGGTCTCTTGCTAAAGAGTCTGAGAAGTAGCTGCAGTTAATATACCTGATTTTCAAATTTAAAAATATCACCCAACACTTCACAGCCTCAACTTATAGTCACCCAGAAGCAGATACACACAAGACAAAACTAGAACTCAGCCTATAAACACAAAACACTGCTAACTAACGCTTGGCCTCCAGAACAGGTGCCCCTGCTGATCTCTGCTGGGGTTTTAGAGAAATGCTGAGAGCGGCCACTAACTCACAACAGGTTTTTAATCCTAACTTAAGTTATTGTCATGTAAGCCTTTTCCTATATAGGCTCTCTTCTGAGTTCTCGGCCTTTAAATTAACTTAAATTCATCTTCTATTCTTTTTCATTATTTCCTCTGTAACTTTCCGTAACTTTTCGGGTTTACTTGCGGTTCCCTCTAGGGTACAGATCCTCTGTGCCCCAGCCGTCCAATAAACTAAGCACTCGAGATGTGGCTAATCCAAACCGAGATGTGCTCTAAGTGTAAAGTACACACCATAGTTCAAAGATTTAGTAATAAATTTTAAATAATTTTAAAATATTGGTTACATGTTGAAATGATACCATTTGGGGTGTATTGGTTTAAATAAATTATTAAAATTAATTTCAGCTGTCCCTTTTTTACTTTAACATGACCGCTATAAAATTTAAAATTGCATCTGTGGCTCGCATTCTATTTCTATGGGACGGAGCTACTCTGAGCTTTTAACACACAAAAGCACCTTATGACCAAGGAGAGACTGTAGTAGGCATGGTTTCCAAACACATACAACCGCACAATGATTTTTCACATAACATCCTGTTCTAGTCATATACTTTTTCTCCTTTGTGTGGTCCAAACACAAATCAAGTCCATTAATTCCTTCAAGCTGTTTGGAGTCTACTCAGTGAATGGCAACAGTTTCAGTGTTCTGCCAAGAAGTATGACTCCCCAAGAAACTATCGGGTTGGCCAAAACTTCATTCAGTTTTTCCATACGATGGCTCTAGTCGTGATTAGCCGTCTTTGGCTTCATTTGAAACAATTTTGTTAGATTGTATTGTGACAGCTATCATATCAAGGTGCATTTTTAAAAAATCTCATCAAAAGTGGTAAATTTTTGTGCAGCCATTTCACTATTGAAGATGGAAGAAAATACACAACATTTTCAGCACATTACGCTTTATTATTTCAAGAAAGGTAAAAACACAACTGAAATGCAAAAACAAAGATTCGTGCAGTGTATGAAGAAGGTGCTGTGACTGACTGAACATGTCAAAAGTGGTTTGAGAAGTTTCTTGGTCCCATTGACATTTTAGCCAAATAATTCTTCGCTGTGGGACTGTCTTATGCACTGGAAGGTGTTTAGCAGCACCCCTGGCTTCTACCCACTAGAAGCCAATAATAGCAGGAGACAGCCAATATACTCAAAATATCCAAATCAATAAAGTTATTGGTGAAATGGATATTGTGTCTTTTATTTTATGGAAAAAACTAAACAAACTTTTTTGACCAACCCAATAATTTGTAGAAGCAAGGCAGCTGAGGCCCTTTGAGGATGTACCTCATTATTCTGACAGCTTTAACATGGTCAAGATCAGCAAGAGCAACTTCTACGTGGGTATTCGATGTGTTAGTAGTTTTAGCAAAAAAAAAAAAAAAATGAAAGTATATTGCCCTGGCTGGTGTAGCTCAGTGAATTGAACACAGGCCTGCGAACGAAAGGGTCGCTGGTTCAATTCTCAGTCGGGGCACATGCCTGGGTCTGGGCCAGGACCCCAGTGCAGGGGCATGCGAGAGGCAACCACACATTGATGTTTCTCTCCCTCTCTTTCTCCTTCCGTTCACCTCTCTCTAAAAGTAAATAAAATAAAATCTTTTAAAAATGAGTCTATTTTATCATTTCACCAAATCTCATCGACCTACAGAATTGACATCTGGAAGGTATCTAATTCAACACCGTAAGCGATTAGAGAGCAAACATCCAGCCAGTAATTAATACGCCAAATATCTATTGTGTCCACTATGCATCAGGCATTCGTTTTATCCTCACCAACAAGCTTACCAAGTTAGTACTATTATGACCAGTCCAATTTCATAGGTGCTGGGAAGATCAGAGAGGTTGGACCACCTCTCTGAGGTCACACACCTAGAGGGAGGGGCTGCTATACTTCGCTGCTTTGCTGCCTCTGGCAAGCAGAGATGTACTATTCCAGCTATTGCCAACAGTAATATGCAGCGTGTGCACTAGACAAATGACTGCCATAATGCATTCAAAAGAGTCATATAGTTATTTTAAACAATTTAGAGCATTAAGGTCATAATATGGAAATGGAAACTGCCAGAAAAGCCCTTGCTTTTCCATTTTTTTCATACCTACAGGTGGAATTTGCTGTGATGTTCATTTTAGTTACACCGACATACGGGACACCTACCAGGCATCTTTACCAGACCATATGTTTTATGTCTCTTGTGAATTTACATACTAGAGTTTCCATTTGCAGAAATGGGAACAAGACTCACCTGGAGAAAGCCTTGAGCTTTTCAGATTTCAGGGGTCCAGTCAGAGCACAGCACAGTCAGAGAGAATGGTTGGTGTTATATTCAGCTGTGATTTCTGCAGTGATGACTGGCACCCCCATAGAAATTAATGTTTGAAGATGTTTGGCTATTAGTAAGTAGTTCTTACTTACAGAATGGATGAACATCTTCTTCCCTGGGCCAGAGCTGACTCCAGCGAGGATCCTCAGAGCATTAGGTTCTGCTGCCTCCTACTGGCCAGAATGAGAGTGTGCACAATACCCACAGGCAGGAAAACTGTAATTCAGTGCTTCTCACCTTAACACCCGGACTCTTTTAAAGGGGAGAATAATCTCTTAAACAGATCTGCAATCCCCAGATCGAAAAACACCATTCTAAATCACGCAAGTGGGGAAGCTCAAACAGCAACTAGCGTTACATTCTAAGAGGTGGTTTACAAGCCTATGGGAGAGTCTGCAAGGCACGGATGTTACCTTTGTTCTCAGGATTAGATACCTCCTGTTGTCCCCAAACAAATCTTGTGGTAATGAAGACCCTTTGTCAGGAACCTCTCTCCTTAATTTTGCTGCTATTTATAACTCCATTCTTAGAGAAACATACTCTTGCCTTAGTTTCTGTGAAACTACGTATTTCTCTTCCTTGCCTTATATGCATTTCTGTCTCCCCTGTGCTCCTCCCCCCAAACAGGGACGTTCCGGGCGTTCTGTCCTTTGCAGCTCACTTGTTTTGAGATCTCCTCCCTCCAACAGCTTCCAGTATCACCTTCTCCATACACTCCTCCAACTCCACCTCCACCTCCTCACAAGCAAAGTCAGCCGCTCTCTCCTCCAGGCGACCCTGTCACCCTGTCCTTGGCTTGATGATAGCTGCTGTCACCTTTATAGGTGCCTGTCTCACTCCCTAGACCTCCAGCAATTGAAGCAAGCAAGGCCAGGTCTTAGACATTTTTAAATAACACACGTTTATATCACTTGAATTTGAAAATATGCTCAGCATTATAAAAGGAATCATCTTGACTACGATGTTTGAATCAGAGGTTTATGACCTAATAAGACATAGACATAAACAGCTGGAACACAAGGCGGAATGTGAGAGATAAATGGCAGGTCACGGAGTTGATAAAGCCACAAACACAAAGAAACAAAGCAGCATGGCCTCTGCCTAGAGGAAATGGACTTTGAGACTGATCTGAAATGATAAGCTATGTGTGCTGGGGGTGGGCGTGTTATATATGGAAATCATTCCACAGAGAAGAAATACAAATAAGATCAAACACAAGCCTCTGAGACAGGAAAGTGTATCTTCTACAAGCAAGAAGTGCTATTATTTCCAGAGCCTAAGGTGCTTTGGGGGGAGAATGCAGTTGGGGCCAGGACACTGAGGCATTAAAAGCCAAGTAAGGAGGATAGTATGGGA
>PVJI01024931.1:0-21216 GCA_004026765.1 Micronycteris hirsuta | reverse complement strand
AGAAAAGAGATTCCCCCCCAAAACTTGTAGCCTGAGGGTGAGGTGGTAGGGGAAGGAGGGTCTGCGTTGCAGAGAGAGGGGGCTTTCTCTGGGAGGCATGGGTGCGGTCAGGAGAAGCCCTTTCCGGCTGCCCTCTGCCTTTTCCCCAGTGGGCATCCTGACAACCTCCTGAGCGACCACATGAGCACACTTTCTAGGGATGAATCAGCAGGTCAGTGGTGGCCTTGAAGGCCAGCCAGGGTTTCCTGGACAAGCTGGCCCCACCTTTCCAAGGAAATGGCCTTGAGACACAGTAGCCTGTCCTTTCCATGCTCCCTGCCCCCACTCCAAATCCCAGGAAACCCCCTGGGATCCCCAGGCTCTTACCAGGTTGGCCAAGGTATCTGGGGAAGCCCCCAGGCTGAGGTGGGACACACTGGCCCGCTGCCCTGGCCAGCACCTTCCCCACCTTCTTTGCCGCCTCCTCAACTCCTCCACCCCCAGCCTGGCTTCTTCCGTGTCCCCAGATCCTCAAACTGATGGCTCGCTCGGGTGCAAGGGGCCGACGCTGTCAGAACGCCCCTAGTCCACACTGGTGCTTGCCAGCACCTCTCGAGGTGAGCCAGGGCGCCTGGCCTCAGCTCTCTGGGCCTCGCTCCTGCCCCTCTCAGGTGGGAACAGCAGTGACAGGAGCACCCTCGCGCCGCCCGGGATACCGGGGTCGGCTGAGTAACAGCCCCCAAAGACGCCCCGTCCGAACCCCAGGTCCTGTGGACGTGCGGCTCTCCGTGGTTAAAGGAACTTCGCTGCCAGGGTGAGGGAGGCTCTGGGGGCAGTGCTGTCCCCAGGGCTCTCTGCCTGGGAGGCGGGGGTCGGCCTTGGAGAGGAAGGGGACGTGACAGCAGAGGTGGAGGTGCTGTGCTGCACTGTGCAGAGGGGGAAGGGGGCCGCCGTCCCGTCCCGGGTCATGGTGCCTCCAGAAGCTGGGCCCCCTGCGGCCTCCCAGAGAGACGGGCCCTGTGGCCACCCTGACGTCGGCCCAGTGAGAAGGTGGTGGGCCTCCGCCCTCCGGAGGTGGGAGGTGTAAACCTGTGCTGCGATAAGCCTCCAAGTCTCTGGTACTTTCTTATGACAGTCAGCACAGCAGACAACTTCAGACATGCTCAGAAAAGGTGGGCAGATTCACTGACCCATAAGAAGTTGGAACAAAGGGAAATGATTAAACACATTATGATGGAATATGTTATATCTGTGAAAACCGTGGTTTTGAATACTTTACACCAAAGGTTCCTCATAAAACAGTCATGCTTCTGGGCAGCAGTCCGACCGAAACTGGGAGCTGTTCACAGGTGGGCCCGTGCTTTTTGGACCAGACTAAGGCAGGCTGCCCCATTGCTCCAAGGCGGCTCTCCTGGGTTGTGTATATATTGGGGATATTACAACACTTTTCCACGCCCCCCAAATTCTTGATTTAAAAAAGTCAGTTTTGTGAACAACAGGCTCTGTTCTATGTGCTGCTGTCCCAAGCCTGGATTGTTTTATTTATTTAAAAAATACTTCCGTTGTCACATTGGCATCCTTCTAATCGCGTCCATCCCCAAGGGCTACAGAGCACCTTCGCGTGAAGAAATGGATGGATATAAGTAGATTTGGGCTTCCTTAGGAAGGTGGTGATTTCTTAAAGCTGAAGGCGAGTTCCTTGCATTCTCATGGGCTTCAACAAAAGTGGAAAACCAAGTTTTTATAGCGAAAGGCGAAATTAGCTGTATAGTCTCTGATGCAAGGAAAGAGTTACCCTGGCTTTCTTAGCACTGGGGGTTTTGTGAGGATTCGGTGCGTAGCAGAGTCTGGCACACAGCAAGCCCTAGTACAGGTTCAATACTGTTTTTACTCTTAGCATTTCACGCAACTTGACACATGAAGAGCTGAGCTGTGTCCCCCTCCGCTGGTTCATGTAACACTGCAGGAAACGACTGCAGGCTGAGGGAGCGCTCAGGATTTACGGATTTAGCGCACCCTGCTGCCGAGGACAGCACTGTGTCCCTGAATGCACTGACTGATCTGGAAATGCTCTGACCTTGACACTTGATGGAGTCAGGCTGCCAGGACTTGTGTACAGATGACCAGGGTGACTTCTGGCCCCATGCTGAACCTCGCCCCGCTGATGTCTCCTGGGTCTTCCAGAGTTTTTCCTTGCGCAACTTTTTGAGCTAGAAATTAAGGCGAACTTCCTCATTGACTGTACCCCTTAAAAGCCGACTGTATTCCTCTGAAACGAGGAATAACGGAAGACAGGTTCTTCTCTTTTCAAAGGGCAAGGAATGACCCACTGGACTTACTCATTCCCTGGGAAGTCCCTTTGCTGTCCCCTGCTGGGCAGGGTGGCTGTCACACATATCCATGGGCCCCAGGCTCTGAGAAGACACCCTTCTTCCCCAGGCCGCTGCACCTAGCCTGGGGACCCCAAGGCTAGCCCGCCATCCCGGTGGGGCCTTGGGTAGGGGCTGGGAGAGTGTCTTCAGAACCACTCCCAGAGGCTGCTCAGGGTTCAGTGATTTTTTTCCTCAGTCACCCAAATAGCAGTTCACTTTCTGTTTGGTTGGGGTTTCAGCCTCTTTCTCCCTGGTGGATTGAAAGCTGCATGCCTCTCTTGTCTCGGTGCTCTTCTGGATGGATGGTAGTTGTGGGATGTGGAGGAATTTGCTGGAGTCCTATTTCTTTAAGTTCCCTTGTTTTCAGCAGAATGAGCAGTCTTTGACTTTGGGTATAGGACTAGAATTTACCTCCTTCAAAGCATCGTTCCCTCTCTCCCCAATTGTGTGGAGACTTACGTGATCTCCGTCACCCCCTGCAGCTGGTGAGGCAGGCAGAGGCATGAAAGGCCAGCACCTGCCTGTAGGGCAGGCAGGTGTGTCTAGATAGTGGGGCCCTTCCAGCCCTGCTCCTGGCAGCTCTCCTCGCTGGCCTCGCCTCCCTGAGGTGGGAGCCAGAGGGACTGGGCCCCCTCCAGCCTGTCTCTTGCCCTAGGCATGGGGTAGCTGCACTTCCCAACTTCCCACCCCATTGTCCCTGGAAGTTAGGCATGACCACCTATTCCCTCTGGCCAGTGGGACTGAGCACAGTGCTCGGCCACTTCTGTGAGGGGGGCCAGTAGGAGCAGGTCGCTTGTCTCTGCTCCTCCCCCACGAGGTGCCCGGGGAAGCTCCAGAGGATGGGGGCTCGGCCAGCAGGGCCTCTCAGTGGGCAGAATGGGGGGCAACTCTGCCAACCAAAGTGGCTGTGTGGTGTGAGCATGCCCTGAACTTGTGTTTTTTAAAGTCATTAACACACGGGGTGACTTGTTTTGAGCACTGAGGTCCAGCGGTGAGCAAGAGACAGGCCTCCCTCTGAGCGGCACTCTGGTGAGGGGGGCAGACAGTACCCAGTGAATCTACAGCATGGAGAGACAGGTGCCCCGCCACTTCAGCCAGGGACAAAGAGGGACGGGACACTGGGACAACCGTGTATTTCGAAGTGGTCAAGAAAGGTCTCTAGGAAAAGGTGCATTCTGCTTGAATAGGACGGATACAAAGTCGGTCGTACTCAGACTTGGGGAAGAAACCACTCGAAGTAGAGGGGGGAAGCACATGCAAAGAATAAGGTTGGTGTGTTTAAGGAACGGAAAGAAACCACGCGGGGCTGAACAAACCCACATAGAATGATGTGAAACGGGGTCATAAAGATGGGCGCGGGTCAGATCCCACGGGGCCCCACGGTCTGTGATGGCTCCATGGGCGGGAGAATGGGCAGGGATAGATGGACGGAAACTATCAATCAATTCCTGCGAGGTTAGAGCCCCAAGTCCAGTGTAGACCGCTAGGTGGAGCCACTCATCCGCAGCAGAGGTTACAGAATCAAACCTTTCGGCAAAAAAACGGAAAAGCACACACAGTCCTCCTCCCTGGGAAGCAGGCAGGCTTTGCACCCTCCTGAGGGCAGAGCAGAGCTGCTCCACTAGTACAACTCTTGGGCCACCGGCTGTGCAGAGATCCGGATGCCCCTGGCTCTGGGGTGATGGAGCAAAGTCCGGGAAGCCAGACGCCCTGGCGTTAGTGACCTCTGCAGCAGGCAGCCTCCACCTATTTACAGTGCTGTGCTGTCTAGGTCGGTTATGATGTAAAGAAAATTAGGAGGCACAGTTGTAGAGAATGAGTCTGGTTCTGATAAATAAGTAAAAACAGCATGAAGTCTGAGAACATTAGATCAGGAAATGACATCATCCTGCACTCTCCATTTTAAAAATAATTCAGAGGATTAAATTATAGCATTCGTTCCTTCAAAACACACTTACTGAGCACCCAATCTGTGTCTGCTCTGACACACAGGAGTGGGCATTATTGCCAGGAGGCCCCTTTGGTGAGGGAGCTCCCACTACAGAGCGCAGACAGGCAACCTAAGAACTGCCATACAGCAGGAAGCCCCTCCTGGCCCACCAGCACGCGGAACGAAGTTCGGCTTCGCTGGGTGCATCCTGTAGGAACGCTGACAAGTGACGGGTTTACTGTGGCTGGGGCAGAGCTATTTCTCTGCACTGTTTTCTCATGCTGGTCACATCACGGTGGCCAAACGCCTGCCCTGGCTCCAGGCATCATGTCTACCTTCAAGGCAGGAAGGGAAGAGGACATGAATCATCAGCTGTACTTTTTTCCTTTAACAGGAAAAGCAGATTTCCCAGAAGCTCCAACACACTCTAGTCACAGCTAGTTAGTCAAAACAAGGCCACAGGACAGCCGGGGCTGCCAGGGAGGGTGTCAGCAGGCATATCTCCGAGGGCTGAGCCTATCAGCACAAGCAGGACTCACCTGGCAAAACCAAAGGGAATGATACTGGACACCCAATTATCAGTGTGTCTCGTACACTAATAATCAAAGAAATGCAAATTAAAATGCGAGATCTTTTTGCTTCTCCAATTGGGCAAATGTGAAAAGGTTGACAACGTTACTGTCAGAAGACAGAGGGGAGCAAGCATCTCACAGCTGCTGGTAGAGATGTACCTCCTCGGTCAGCAATATCCGGAAAACCGAGGTTTTTTTTCACGTTAATGTTTCGACCCAACAATTCCACTCCCAGATATTCTTAGAAGTGCACAAAGATACAGTGTTGTTTAGATATTTAAATGTAGAAAACCATCTGTATATCCAACAATAAAAACTGGTAACATAAATGAAGATACTGCCAATTCAGTACAATCATTTTTTTTTAATTAGAAATGTATACAAAGGCAAGACTGGATGAAAATCTCTCTTTTTTGATGATTTTCTGTAATGGTGCATTTGACTCCTTCCTCTTTCTCTGTGTGTCTCTAATACAGGTTTTCATTTGAAGGTTACCCTGAGGTCCCCCACAGAACATCTTACAGTTAGAACAGTCTCTTTTAGGTGATGATAACTTCACTTTAATCACATACAAAAACTGTATACTTTTTGTCCCCCCTATTTTATGTTTTTTTAATTTTATTTTTATTTTTTTATACCCTCTCCCACCTGCATTCCCCACCTTTACTTCATGTCCATGGATCTTACATATAAGTTCTTTGGCTTCTACATTTCCTATACTATTCTTAACCTCCCCCTGTTTTCTACCTACCATTTATGCTACTTATTCTCTGTACCTTTTCCCCCTCTCTCCACCTCTCAGTCCCCCGTGATAAGCCTCCATGTGATCTCCATTTCTGTGATTCTGTTCTTATTCTAGTTGTTTGCTTAGTTTGTTTTTGTTTTTGTTTTATGTTCAGTTGTTAATAACTGAGTTGTCACTTTACTGTTCATATTTTTTTATCTTCTTTTTCTTAGATAAGTCCCTTTAACATTTCATATAATAAGGGTTGAGTGATGATGAACTCCTTTAATTTGACCTTATCTGGGAAGCACTTGATCTGCCCTTCCATTCTAAATGAAAGTTTTGCTGGATAGAGCAATCTTGAATGTAGGTCCTTGCCTTTCATGACTTGGAATACTTCTTTCCAGCCCCTTCTTGCCTGCAAGATTTCTTTTGAGAAATCAGTTGACACTCTTATGGAAGCTCCTTTGTAGGTAACTGTCTCCTTTTCTCTCGCTGCTTTTAAGATTCTCTCCTTATCTTTAATCTTGGGTATTGTGATTATGATGTGCCTTGGTGTGTGCTTCCTTGGGCCCAACTTCTTTGGGACTCTGAGCTTCCTGGACTTCCTAGAAGTCTATTTCCTTTGCCAGATTTGGGAATTTCTCCTTCATTATTTGTTCAGATAAGTTTTCAATTTCTTGCTCTTCCTCTTCTCCTTCTGGCACCCCTGATTTGGATGTTGGAATGTTTAAAGATGTCCTGGAGGTTCCTAAGCCACTCCTCATTTTTTAAAATTCTTGTTTCTTCATTCTGTTATGTTTGAATGTTTCTTTCTTCCTTCTGGTCCACACTGTTGATCTGAGTCCCGGTTTCCTTCTTTTCACCGTTGGTTCCCTGTACATTTTCCTTTATTTCACTTAGCATAGTCTTCATCTAACTTGCAACCATATTCAACCAATTCTGTGAGCATCCTGGTTACCAGTGTTTTGAACTGTGCATCTGATAGGTTGGCTATCTCTTCGTCGCTTAGTTGTATTTTTTCTGGAGCTTCGAACTGTTCTTCCATTTGGGCCTTTTTTTTTTTTGGTCTCGGCACACCTGTTCTGTAGTAAGGGGTGGAACCTTAAGTGTTCACCAAGGCAGGGCAACCCACATCACTGCATTGTGATGCTGTACGTGGGGGAGTGGTCCGAGAGGGAACAGTGCCACTTGCTCTGCTCTCCGCCAGCTCTCAGTCACTTCCCCTGCTACCCACAAACAAATCGGGCCCTTCTGGTGCTGATTCCCAAGTGGCCGGGCTTATGCATGTTCTAGGACCCTGTGGGTCTCTCCAACAAACTCTCCTGTGAGGCTGGAAGTTACTCCTGCCACCGCCGCAACCCCACAGGTGTTTTCAATTAGAGGTTTGAGGCTTTATTTCCCCACTGGGACCCTGGGCTGTGGGTCTGTCTCACTCCCCAGTTCCTCCTGGTTTATCTGCACGCAAATGTGGGACCCCCGGTATGCCAGCCGCCACCTCTCCGCGAGTCCTCTCCACCCAGCTGCCATCTCCGCCCTGCCTACTGTCTGGGTGGGTGTTTCTTCTTTAACTCCTTGGTTGTCGGACTTCCATACAGTTCGATTTTCTGTCAGTTCTGGTGGTTTTCTGTTTTGAAATTGGTTGTTGTCCTTCTTTTGGTTGTGCAAGGAGGCACAGTGTGTCTACCTACGCCTCCATCTTGGCCGGAAGTCCTCTATTTTATGTTTTTGATGCCACTGTTTATGTTTTATATTGTGTATCCATTAACAAATTATTTTAAAATACATTTTATTGATTATGCTATTACAGTTGTCCCATTTTTTCTCTCTTTATTCCCCTCTGCCCTGTACCCCGCCTCCCACCAGCATTCCCCCACCTTAGTTCATGTCCACGGGTCATACATAAAAGCTCTTTGGTTTCTACATTTCCTATACTATTCCTAACCTCCCTCTGTCTATTTTCTACCTACCAATTATGCTTCTTACGCTCTGAACCTTCCCCCCATTCTCCTCCCTCCCACATCCCACTGATAATCCTCTATGTGATCTCTATTTCTGTGATTCCATTCCTGTTCTAGTTGTTTGCTTAGTTTTCTTTTGTTTTTGTTTTAGGTTCGATTGTTGATAGTTGTGAGTTTGTTGTCATTTTACTGTTTATATTTTTTATCCTCTTTTTTTTCTTAGATAAGTCCCTTTAACATTTCATATAGTAAGGGCTTGGCGATGATGAACTCCTTGAACTTGACCTTATCTGGGAAGCACTTTATCTGTCCTTCCATTCTAAATGATAGCTTTGCTGGATAGAGTCATCTTGGATGTAGGTCCTTGCCTTTCATGACTTGGAATACTTCTTTACAGCCCCTTCTTGCCTGTAAGGTTTCTTTGAGAAATCAGCTGATAATCTTATGGGAACTCCTTTGTAGATAATTGTCTCCTTTTCTCTTCCTTTTTGTTTTGTTTTGTTGTTTGTTTTTTCTCTCAGTGCTTTTAAGATTCTCTCCTTATCGTTAATCTTGGGTAACTTAATTATGATGTCCCTTGGTGTGTGCTTCCTTGGGTCCAACTTCTTTGGGACTCTCTGAGCTTCCTGGACTTCCTGGAAGTCTATTTCCTTTGCCAGATAGAGGAACTTCTCCTTCATTATGTTTTCAAGTAAGTTTTCAATTTCTTGCTCTTCTTCTTCTCCTTCTGGCATCCCTATGATTCAGATGTTGGAACATTTAAAGTTGCTCCAGAGGTTCCTAAGCCTCTCATTTTTTTTGTATTCTTGTTTTCATTCTGTTCTGGTTGAATGTTTATTTCTATCTTCTGGTTTATCTGCACTCAAATGTGGGATTGCCCAGTCCACCAGCCCTCACCTTGCCACGCATCATCGATGCTCTGGTAGCCTGTCTGTGCCCTTCCTACCAATCTGGATTAATGTTTCTTCTTTAACTGCTTGGTTGTCAGACTTCCATACAGTTCAATTTTCTGGCAGTTCTTTCTGTTTTTTGTTTTTAAATTTGTTGTTATCCTTCTTTTGGTTGTGCAAGGAAGTGAAACGTATGTACCTACATGTTAATCTTGGCCAGAATTCTGGTTAGAGAAACATTTTTGATGCAGGAGATAGCATAGGAAGAGCTCTGAGACTGCGCTGCAGTTGCTGGCAAGTGGCTAGCATCCTGATTGCCAGGCAACACCTTTTAGCACTTAGGTAGCAGCTAGGAATGAACAGCCAGAGGGGAACTAAAGGCAGGGCCCTTGCCATTGCAATCTAACAAAGAACTGAACACAGGAGGCTAAAATCACAGGAAAACCTGCCTCATCTGTTGACCCAGTCCTCCTGAGCCTGGTCCATTAAGGCTGTCAGACATTCCGAATAACACAAGTAAGCTGTGATAGTGCCAGGGGGACTTGAAAGACTGTGTGTATCATCTCCACTGGCTGGGAAAAGGAAAATCTTGAGACTGTGTATTCATCCCAAGGCCTGGAAGGGAGAATGGGAGGTGCCCAAAGAAAAGCCCATAAAACAACTTTGGTTAATTGCCTGCCTCCTGTCACATATGCAAAATGAACAGAGGCTAGAGCAAGATGGGACCCAGGCTAACAGACCCCCACATATACCTATGCTTGGATCCTTATGTCTCCCTGGGAAAGCTGGCATCACCTTTACCTGTCAATCAATATGTCACTCCCTCACCACCATTCCACTAACTACATAAGTCCTCAGAACAAAGGACTCACTCTCTTGACTCTCTTGTCCCTTTGATGGGGGACTAAGAGTGGGGAAATTTTAGTTTAAAGTAATAGTTAACCATCCTAGTGGTTAATGCATGTGAAAAGCTATTGTTTCAGAAACTGAAGGTATGCCCCCGCCCACCCCCACCCCCCACCTCCAATGCTCCACAAAAGACCAGAAGCAGTGAAGGAGGTATCCGAGCCACTGTGTTCCAGGGAGAGACAGTTCACTACCCATGAAACAGGACACAAAGAAAGAAAATTCCTGCTCAGGTGGCTGGTGAAAGGGTGTTAGGAGATTGCTGGACTGTAGCTTTTATCTGATTAGTCTCTTTCCTGAGTCCCAAATCCCTTACCTACACTTTTGCCCCCTTATAAGACAGCCTAGTTTCAAAGGAAGAGAGGATGGTCTGTTAGGGTACAAATCCACCGTCTTCTAAGATCACCAGCCATCTGAATAAAGCACCCATAAAGATGTGATCCCTGTCTCTGCTTATTGGGCCTGGTAGGTGACAGGCAGCCCAAAGGCCGGCTTTTCTGGTTTCACCTTTTGCCACACAGGGGGCCCTGGCCAGTTGGCCTCTGGCCACTCTCTTTTTTGGCCACCTGGCCTCTAGCCATCCTTGCTTTTGCTCTCCCATTAGAACTTAGCATTAATAAACTTTACCTGCATACTAATAGGCTTGCTGATCTGTAATTCCTTACTGTGTCAGCAAGAAAAACCAGGTTGCTCTCGTGAACATTTTCATCTAAACTTTATATGTCCCTTTGCTTCATTTGGCTTCCTAAATACTTTTTGGGTCCTCAAGGAGTTAATGCTTTCCCAGTGCTTCCCTTTCTCTCCCTAAGTTGCATCTATTTAAATAAAACCCCCTTTTTAAGTGACTAATTTGATTTCTCCAAATGAAGCGCCCAGAGGAGGACCCAGTTGCCTTACTTCAGGGCAGTGTCCCTCCAAGGAGCTGGATCTTCAGTGCTTGTTTTCAACACCTTGAGTTTTCACGGACCTCCTGCTCCTTCTGTACTAGCTGAATTTCCTGTGGTTTTCTACATCATCCCTTCTCTGGCTACATCACTCCCTTCTTAATGTATGACCCCTTCTAGAGAGCAGCTTATTATTAAAGGCATGGAAAACACACCCAAATCTAATTGCATGCTTTCACCCTCATTCCCGGTTGTACCTCCTTAGTCATTAGATTTCCAGTGCATGTTCCAGACCTTCGGTCCAGATACAGAATATCTTTCTAGTAAACTTTCCTGATCCTGCTCTAACAGATGCAAATTCTGTTAGCTCTGTAATCAGATAAAAAAAAAAAACAGTAACCTGATATGTGTGTTATAATCTGTTAATAAAGAAATGATGTACAGAATAAGAAGAAAAAGGAACAGGAGAGGAAATAATATTTGGTTTTTGCTCTTGGTCCTCCTAAAACCCTTGTACTTTCCTGAGCAACTGGGGAGATAGGTTCATCTTTTGTTACCTCTAGAAGTAGCCTTGCAACCACACCTGAGTTTATGCTAATGAAGTGACTCTTAGAGGAGGAGGGCTGGTTGCTAGAGGAGCCGAAAATGAGTGATTAGAGGGTTGGAACTTTTCATCCCCAGCACTGGACCTCCAGGGAGGTGCTAGGGGCTGGCGATAGTTAAACTGCCCATGACCAGTTATTTCATCAATCACACTCAGGTTACGGAAGCTCCATAAAAATCCTCAACAATGGGGGTCAGAGATCTTCCAGGTTGCTGAGCACATCAAGGTGCTGGGAGGGTGGCACGCCCAGAGAGGGCGGGGAAGCTCCGCATCCCTGCCTACAATCCGTGCCCCACGTGCCTCTTCCATTTGGTTGTTCCTGAGCTGTATCCTTTGTCAAAAACCGTAACAGTAAGTAAAGTGCTTTCCAGACTCATGTAATCATTCTAGCAAATTACTGAGCCAGAGGAGGGGGTCATGGGAATCCCTGACGACCTATAAGTCGGAAGTACCAGGGGCCCAGACTAGCTAAGAGCCTCTGACATGGGGGTGAGAGTACAGGCAGCCTGTGGGAGGAGGGGCGGAGTGAGCCCACTCTGGACAACCAGTGGTGAGCAGGGAAGGTTTTCCCTTTAGTTGATCACCCTGCAAAGTGCGGAGCTTTGATGCCCTCTCAGCACCAGCACCTGCACCCCATTCAGTTACAGCCACCACAAGCTCGCAGCTCTAAACTCCACTCAGAGGGTGTCCTCACCCGCAGTTGTTCTCCCCAGGTCTCTGCAGTTACACGGCCATGCAGAGAAGCAAGTCTTCCTCATGTTGAAATATTCACTAGTGAATATATTAGTATGGCCCCTATAAATCTATCACCACCCATAAAATCAGTCCCTACTCAAAGCTAAGGCCTGCTGACCCAGAGCACCATTCCCCACTTACTGCACCAAAGGCCAGCCGGTCACTCCGACTGTCAGATACCTACAGTGAAATCAATTGTACAGTGAAACTGTCAACCCTGCACAGGACGTGAGGTTTCCCAAGTAAATGAGAACGCTGCTCGGGTCCCACTCAATTCCCATGCGAAGCCAAGGACACATGAGGTCAGCAGGAAAGAATGTCAGCACTGCTGATCCAATAGGAACTTCAGAAACAATGTTTGAGAGAGTAATGAATTTATAGCTTGTATTAAAAGTGAACAGTGAACTTAGATAGGCACAAAGTATGGAGTAACAACACAGTGAAATGGCTGTGTTTCCCTATCAGACATCCCATAAAAGCATTCTGAAAGATGAACAACATGGAGAATGGGCTATAATTACTTCACCACTTTTGACCAATTAGCTTGAGTACTAACTACATGCAAAGAGATACAGTTGAAATGGAAATGTAGCCACCAAAAAAAAAAAAAAAAAAAAAAAAAGGCATGGTTTGTCTATCACAGGACTGAAGAGGTCTTGAGAAGTAAGAGGAAGCCTAAATAGTCTGGACTTTCTCTCTGATCCTACTATACATCAGGTGGCACGTGAATGATGATGCTGTATCTTAATATCATGTAATTTTTCAGAAAGAAATGTGCAAAAAATCAGCATGTGTTCATTCTTCATTCTAAAAGCCTGTACATGGTTGTGAACACATTCTAAATTTTGTTAAATATAGATAAAATAAACTTTTTTTAATTTTTGTTTTCATTCAAAAAATCTCAAATCTTTTGTGAGGATCTTTTTACTCTTTATGAAACATTGGCTCCTGTTGCGTATGGATTCACTTTTCAATGTATTTTTGCTTTTTCTTATGAAAATACAGACATTCAGAAAAGTAGAAGGAATCTATAATAACTCTTATATTTGTTACTAGACTTCAGAACTATCAAACTCTTGGCACACTTGCATCATCTATTTTCTTTTGCTGAAGTTCCCCCCGCCCCCTTTTTTTTAAGAGAGGGAGAGAAGCATCAATGTGTGATTGCCTCTCACATGCCCCCCACTGGGGACTCTGGCCTGTAATCCAGGCATGTGTCCTGACTGGGAGTCAAACCAGCGACCCCTTGGTTGGCAGGACAGCACTCCATCCACTGAGCCAGGGCTAAAGTTTTTAAAATAAGTTCTAGATATCATGACACGTTACCACTTGATACTCTAATGCAGCTCTGAAACATAAAGGCCTCTCTACATGTCCACAATCCATGATCTTACTTAACACAAGTAACGGTAATTCCACAGTACCTAATATCCAGTCCACACTCAGATCTCCCCAACTGGCAAACACCCATCTTTCCCAGCAGGTAATTCTGGTC
The DNA here is from genome assembly GCA_004026765.1 of Micronycteris hirsuta. Classification (NCBI taxonomy): domain Eukaryota; kingdom Metazoa; phylum Chordata; class Mammalia; order Chiroptera; family Phyllostomidae; genus Micronycteris; species Micronycteris hirsuta. Next base: position 8,164 of record PVJI01024931.1, on the reverse strand, counting down.
TCCTGGGGTTGCCTCTTCAGCCAGGCCCCAGGGACACTGCCCCTTCTGGAAGAGTTTTGCTGTTTCCCCCCCTTCCTTTCTCCCCTATGTTCCCTGTAACCTTGCAGTTAGGTCTACACCTGTGTTATGCAGTGCAATAGTCACTGGCCACATAGAGCTCTTTTGATTTAAATTAATTTAATTAAAGTAAATGTTCTGTTTCTCAGTATCATGAGCCACACCGCAAGTGCTCAGTGGCCACCTCTGGCTGGAGGCCCCCACACAGACCACAAACCTAGAACATCCCATCACCTCGGAGGGTCTATCAGGCAGCACTCATGGCCAGTGCTTCAGGCTTTGTATTGTACCATTCAGAAAAAGGATTTGACTTTAATCCTTTTCTGGCACCAGGGTAGCAACAATGTCCAGACAGTAAGGATCTCCTAGATTACAAAATGCCAACCAAAATGTAGACTTTGTACATGTGAGAAGAAATGAGGAAGGCCCCAGGGACTCTCAGCTGATAGGCCAACTCATGGAACCCACAAGGCCAGGAGGATCTGTCTCTTTGGGAATTGCTTTGAGCTCAGGCAAATCAGCAAACCAGCCCAAGGTGCTGTGTAACTCCATCGCTGGTCCACGCAGAGGAGCCAGTGAGCAATCTGCACCTGCAGCACACAGACAAGAAAAAGCCTCCTGCGAAGGGGAAGCAAAGGGAGATTCGTAAGCAGGAGGGTGAAAGGATCAGCCCTGAGCCTTAGGAAGTCCCAGGGCTATGGTGTCAAAAACAGAGGAGGTAAAGCCCCACAAGTAATGTGACAGCAAAACCCAGGTGAGAATCCATGTGGGCAGCTGGGGCTAGAAGGGCAGAGCCAGATTCGAGAGACAGAAGCTAAATGTGGTGAGAACCCACCAAAAGATTGGAAAGAAAAGCGAGAGTCACGGTGGGCTGTGGGTGGGCTCACACTCAGGAGAAGGCGGCAGGCAGATGAAACCCAAGGTATAAAAAACAGGGCCCAAGCAGAGAGGAGAGAAGAGCTAGGGGACAAACCACACAGAGGGCAATGGCATTTAAAAAAAAAAAGGTGGGGGTGGGGTCAGGGAGGGAGAATTGGGCCACATGTTTGCAGAGAGGAACTTTATATTATAACAAATATGTGAGGATGTGTTCTAAATGTTACTGTTTTGACTTAATCACACACATCCTCCATCAAAACCCCGCTTACCAAGTTTTCTCCAGAGTTGATCTCATGTAAAGTAAAAATTGAAAGCACTTAAAATTGCTGTGTTTGTTGCTAGGAACATTAAGATCATTACCAGCACACTCAATTGCCTACCCTATCAGGAATACATATTTTATAATGCCCCATTCACAATTTTGAAGTCAAATTCATAGACAATAAACCTACCAACACTTAACAGTTCAAAAATTAATCTAATGCCCTAACTGTAATATAAATGAGCGTATCATATATATTTCAATGTGTAAATGAGGTACAGCTACCACTGAAACAAATACCGTAACCAAACATTTGTATCTTTGTGTAAAATACCCGTGACTGTGACAGCGCAGGCATTGTCTTAACACCTCAAATACCAAAAGCCACATTGTTGCGGGCGATGCAATGTTCTGAAATGGTAAATAACTCTTAGTTTCTGAACAAATCAATTTAGTTGCATTCTGGTAAAATTCTGGGTACATTTATGGTCACCAATATCCTGCTCACCAATATTCCCACTTCTCCTTTTCCCAGATCCTAATAGGATGGAACTTTCGAACTCCCGTGAAGTTAAGAGGTGGCAGATGACTTGCTTTGGCCAATGAAACGTGTGTAAGTGGAGTTTGTCACTTCAGGGCTGGGACATTTAATGTTGATGTAAAACTCTGCTCCAAGTGATGGGACATGCAAAAGCCCAGGTCCCCAAGTGAAGTATGGCAAGAAACAAACTTCTGTTATGCTAAGCCGCTGAGATTTGGGGTTGTTACTGATAGGATAGCCTGATACCACATTAAAACTGTTCTTCTAAAAAGAGTTTGTTTTTATGCAAAATGGAATTAGGCTCTAGGCTCTGATCATTATAAGTAAGCTTTCTGTTATGTGACTGTCCCGGGATTGGAGAGTCCTGCAGGAGCCTGGACAACTGCTTGTCATTACAGACAACCTCACACCCCAGTCACCCCACTCCTCAACCATTCTCTACTCATTCCTCACCCCACTGAAAACAACTGGCCTTTGGGAACCAGACAGATCATGAAAATTAGAGAAGGTGGCTGGACCAAGATGCCTGCACTTCCAAAGGGGAAGCCATTGTCCACTACCAGTCTGTTGCCATCAGGAACACTGAGTCGCCAAATCTGATGTTTCAAGAGAAGACCAAAGTCCAAAGTTTTATGCAAAGTATTTTTTATTTCTCAGTATCTCCCAACAACTAAAAAATCTGAATTTAAAATTTAAACATTCTGGGAGTCAAAAACAGTTCTGGGTTGACGAGGCCCACATGCAGTACTTTGCAAACAGTGTCAAATGCTGTGAAATTTGGGTGTCTACTTTACCAAACTCCCTTCTTTCCCAAGTGACAGAAAGAGGCTGTAACTCCTCACAAGGGCAGAGTGCCTTGCCCAAGCCATACGGCTGGGTAGCAATCATCACAACTGCTAACGTCTGCCCTGTGCTCCTTACAGCAAAATCTTGTTGAATAATGAGGTAAGTTCTGTGATTGTCACATTTAACTAATTAATAACGATGGAGGGCTGATGAGTTGGAAAATTTTAGTTTCAGGTAGTAAGGAATAAGCCTAGTAGTTAACTCATGTGAAAAGCTGTTGTTTCAGGAACTGCAGGTACGTCCCCCCTGACTCCAGGAGACCACAAGCAATGAACCTTTGTGCTCCAGAAGAGACCAGAAGCAATCAAGGTGGTATCCCAGCCATTGTGTCCCAGGGAGAGACAGTCCCCCGCCCAGGACACAGGCCACAGATAAAGAAAATGACGTGATGGGATGTAAGCATGTTAGGGAAGTTGCAGGCTGCAGCTTTCATCTGATTAGCCTCTTTCCTGCGTCCCAAATCCCTTACCTACACTTTTCCCCCTTGAATTCCAAATTCCTTACCTACACTTTTGCCCCCTTATAAAAAGGCTGGCTTGAAAGCAAAGGGACACAATCTGTTGGGGTACAAACCCACCTTCCTCTCAGATCATGGGACATCTGAAAAAGCGCCCATAAAAATTCGATCCTGCCCTGCGTGGTCTGGCTCAGTGGATTGAGCGGCAGCGTGCGAACCAAAAGGTTGAGGATTCCATTCCCAGTCTCAGCACAAGCCTGGGCCCAAGGCCAGGTCTCCAGTAGGGGGCGCATGAGAAGCAACCACACATTGATATTTCTCTCCCTCTTTCTCCCTCCCTTCCCTTCTAAAAATAAATAAAATCTTAAAAATAAAAAAAAAGATTTGACCCTATTGGGTCTGGTCGGTGACAGGCAGCCCCAATGCCCCTTTCCCGGTTTCAACAGCAAGAATCCAGGCCATCTGGTTTCCAGTCCACCACGATGTGCTCTTTCCTGCTAACCCGCTGTTATTCCGTTAATTTGTAAACAGTACTCTTCCCTGCCCTTTTTAGGGCTTGTCCTGAAGACTGCTGCAGAAAAAATGACGAAGTAGAAAAAGTAAAATAGGAAATGGAAATTAAAAAGAGGAACTAGTGTCACCAAGAGGCCGCAGGGCTCTGTTCCAGGCTGGGCTGGGCGCGCCTGAGAGGGGACGAAGGCAAGCTCCGGGTGACGCCCTGAACCCCGCGGCTTGGGTTTGACCTGTGCATTCCAGAACCTGCCTCAAGTGCAAGGAAGGAACGGAGAGGGTGAAGAGGAGAGCCCACAGCCGGCAGGAAAGTGCGACCGCGAGCGCGGAGCGCTACCGCCTCCGGCGCGAGCTCGCCGCCGCCAGAGCCACGTGACGCAGCCAAAATGGCCGCTAACGGGGGCGATGCCTGCCCGGTGGGGCGTGGGCCGGGGCTGGAGCCCGGAGAAGAGTTTGAGATCGTGGACCGGAGCCAGCTGCCTGGCCCAGGGGACCTGCAGAGCGCGGCCAGGCGGAGGGCGGCAGCGGAGGGTTGGTCCGCGCCCATCCTCACTCTGGCGCGCAGGGCCACGGGCAACCTGTCGGCGAGCTGCGGGAACGCGCTGCGCGCAGCCGCGGCGCTCAGCGGCGCAGATGGGACGGAGGGCGCAGCGCGCACAGGTAGGTCCGGCATGTGCACTCTGCGATGCTCCCAGCGGGCCAGGTGGCTCTTGACTGTGGAAGCCGGGCGGCAGGATCCGGTTAGACGAGTTGTAAAAAGCCAACGTGTTCACACGCCTGGCTTGTCTTCTCTTTTCTGTGCCCCATGTGGCCATGCCCAGATGAGCATGTGGGCTTGGGGGGGTTGCCTCCCACTTTCATTCCCCAGACAACATTCTTATTTTCATTGGTGAACTTTAGGAAAGTGTACGAATTTGAGTTTAGGTTATCTGTATAAGTTTTAAAAATACTTATGTGAATTCAGGAGTGTTCTCTGTTGTAAATCACAAAATGCCAGTCCGGCTCACACCCGCAGGTATGATAGGGCCTCTACAGCTCACCAAGGGCTGAAACGCGGGGGCAGCTGGGATCAGCTGCATGGCTGGTCCCCAAAGGTGGCCTGGATTTGAAGCCATCCGGTAGGACAGGAAAAGCAGGTTAGGAAAAGATGGCCCCCAGCCCCCGCCCTTCAGCCAGGGCCTGCTCATTCCTCTTGCCCACTGATCTGCTTCCACAAGGGAGCTTTCTCAGAGGAAGCGGTGAAGGAGCAGAGCCAGTGTGAGCAGCACTCTTGCCAGATAAAAAGTTCTGGGTAATAGAGGTTAAAAGAAAATGCTGCAGAATGTTGTGGAATGCTCTGAGTATTTGTTTTGTAGTGCTGTCCCTTGTGGGCTCCCGGAGCACAGCATGCCAGTGATCGCGTTCAGAGTTGCCTTGTTTTGGGTGTTTTCTTTTTAGGGTAATAAATGTGCATGGCAAAACCAAGCCAAACACAACATGCAAAAGAAGATTCAGTGCAGAAGTCCTCCATCTCAGAGACTGTCCCAACCCTCCTGAGACATCTGTGCCTGTGGCACGTCCTTTCATCTCTGCACACAGGATGCACACACACGCCCCCACACCTGCACTTTGCCGTGCAGCCTCCTCCTAGAGGAGGAGTAGCAAAACACACATGTTTCCCGTGCCCAGCACAGAGTCTCACACACGGACACTCACTCGAGAAGGCAGTTTTTGATTCTACATGTGCCGTTAGGTAGGGGGTGGGTATGCCTCTCTGTCCTCTTCCACAGCAATGCAACTCCTTCCAAAAGGAAGCATGGTAACTTCTCCCACTTCACTGCAGTTTTCTTCCTTGTCAGTGTAAGATGACACCATACCATAGGATAAAATCTTCCAAGAGATCAAAGAGCTACTCAAAACTAAAACTTAAATCTACTAAGAATCTAGTCACTTCTATGTAATTCAGAACCCAACAAAAAACACTGTATGGCCCACACTCCCCCTCCTGAATACTTACTGTCTCTACTAGGTGTTACACCAAATTAGCAGCTCTTTGAGCTGATTGTGGCTGGTAGTTGCATTTTTTTTTCTATCTTACAAGTATAAAAGCATTAAAAAATATTTTTAAGCGATTACAGGTTTTACATAAAAATTCAAACCATCAGTTTCTGAAAACTATCGACAGCATTCCTTCAGCAAGGTGGTAGCTGCGTGTTATCTGCAACTCAGCCTGTCTCTGCCCCCTAAAAGGGTCAAGGTCAAGGTCACCGATCAGACCATTTGTTTACCAATTTCATAACTGTAGAATTTTGTGACACTTTGTGTGTTGTGTTGAACTATTATTAATGGACCTTGGGGATCCAAGGTCACATAGCTCGTAATCTTGGCGGAGGTGAGAACGGCACCAGGTGTTGGACCAATGGAGCCAGACTGGACCTGAGTCCACCAACCTCAGTACTTGAATTCTGGCTAGGGAAGAATTCAGAGCCAAGACTCCAACTGTAAGAGAAAGTTTATGCAGAAAGTCACAGTGGTAGAAGTGAGCGGTAGAAGGAATGGGCTCAGGAAACAAAGGAAGGGCCTTTGGGGCTTAGGAGAGAGGAAGGTAATGGTAACACACGTGGGGCTGGGGAGCACAGGTGGACGTGCTCCTGAAACAGAACCACTCTGGGTTCTATTTCGGGCTGCCAAAAAAAAAAAAACAACCTGTGACTCCCAAAGGCAGAGTCTTATGAAAAGGGAAGGAACTATTTATTGAAAATTTACACAGAATTAAAATAATGGCGGAATTTTTCCATTAAGCCCCACTCCCTTAAAAAACAAAAGAAATACCCAGAAACACACATAGTCCTGCCTTCCCTTGCCAAACCAGGCCAGTCAGGGGCTCTGTCTCTGAGGAAAAGAAATAGAAGTCTGTAGCTCAGCAGGACAAGTTCCCGTTCGGCTTCTCCCTGTCCTCCGTGCTTGGCTGGGCTGCCCCTCTTAATCCCAAACTGCATGGCCCCTCCTCATGGTGGGTTGGTGGGGATCCTCTGCAAACCACATGGCCAAGACCCCTGCATGGCTGTTACATCCTGCTTTTCTGCTCTTTTCTAAGCTGCGGGGCTGAGACCACCAAATCGCTAAAAGAACATGGTTGCCTTGCACTTCGGTTTAAATCCCAACATGATCTTCCTCCAGAACTCCATTTCCGACTCCTCCCACGAAGGGTTACACTTGCCAGTACTCTGGTTTCTTCGGCCTTCCTTGGCTGCCATTGTTAGTCTGGGCAGGCTTGGCCCCAGGAGGTAGGAACCAACTCCAAGCTGCTTCCGGGGGCGGTAATGGGGCGGGGCGGGCACTTCTCTACTGCTTCCTGGATTAGAGCCACACCCACCTCCCTTCAAGGCAGGCACGCCTAGTAGCATTACTGAAACACTGGCCAGCTTCTTTGGATGTACCGAATAACTCTTTCTGGCCCTGCTCTGCTTCCCCTTCCTCCAGCCAGGTTAGTGGAGGTTTTGGGGACCTCTAGCTCAGCACCCTGTTACACTCCTGGGAGGACTGGGTTCTCTGTCCCTGGGGCTTTTTTTAAAAAAGATTTTATTTATTTTTAGACAGAAGGGAAGGGAGGGAGAAAGAGAGGGAGAGAAACATCAATGTGTGGTTGCCTCTCACGTGGCCCCCACTGGGGACCTGGCCTGCAACCCAGGCATGTGCCCTAACTGGGAATCGAACCGTGACCCTTTGGTTTGCAGGACACGCTCAATCCACTGAGCTACACTAGCCGGGGCCGTCTTCAGGTCTTTTAAAGGAGATTTTAGGGAGGTGCCAGGGGAGGTTGCCAGCACAACAGTCATCAGTGCCCAGGTGTGTCCTTTCAGGGTCATCATCTCCACTGACTGGTCAGTGCCAGGGTAGGGGGTCCTGAGGCAGCCATGGTGTCGCTTGTCTGGTTTCCTGCTTTTCTGGGCCTGGAGCTAAAACACAACTGAGGCCTGGATGTATTTGATGCCCGTTAGAACCTCACTGTCCTAGTGGCTCACTGCTTAAGGGCTGTTCTCCAGCCTCCTTGTTCGTTCCCCATCTAAGGGTCTAACCCACATGACTGGGGACATGCCAGGGGAGGAGAGGTCAGGGGAGGGTCTAAACCATATGGCTAGCAATATGAAAGGTCCGGGGGTCTAAACTGCAGGACCAACAATGTGACAGGTGGGCACAGGTAACCATGTTCTTGGTCATCTCGGACAAGGAATTGAACCGAACACACAGAGTTTCTAGCAGAAACAGAGAGAGCAGACTTATTAAGCGATAGTACACTCCACAGGACATGGGAGTGGGCCAGCTCCGAGCAGAGATTGACCTCAGGGGCTGGAGGGATTCTGTTCTATAGGGCAGATCCTTCCTGGATAGTTTTGGTGGGCTTTTATCGCACATGTACCAGTGGTTGTATTACTTTAAAGCTACTGTGCCTGTGGTCTCCCATGATTTCCTTGGTTGGCCACTGGGGAAGGGGGTCACACAATGTTAATTTATTATGGTGCTATTATAATGAAGCAGGTGCATTCATGATTCACTGCTTTTCTAGAAAGTGGGAACAACTGGTCTTAGGACAGGGTCTGTGTCAAGTATTGATGTCCTCGGGGGCACCTCT
>PVJI01024930.1:0-21193 GCA_004026765.1 Micronycteris hirsuta | reverse complement strand
AGGAAATGGGAGGTTCTTCCATGAGGCAGGAAGAGTGAAAACTCTATTTTTAATATGTTTGCTTATCAGAATTCCTTTTAAAAGCCACTTCACAATGAGTACAAACCAATTCTCTATTTTAATTCCACTCTCAAGCACTTCCAGATTATCTTTAACTGCCTTTTTTCCCACTAGGTATAAGACAGTTTTGCTATTTCAGGGCCAAATTCCCTTTTGGATATGCCTAAACTCAGTGTTACTTCATTGGATGTGACTGAATATACTGAATGACTTTGGTCATTTTTCTTTCTTTTTTTTTTCCTTTCAGGTTAATGTGCCAATTTCATTTTATTGTAAATTGGAATGTGGGGGAATGGATTAAGCACTTGGGAGGGAGTCAAAACCAGGATTCTAGCTTTATCTCCTGTTCTTTCAAGCCTCCCTTTGTCTCTGTCTTCTCAACTGGAGGATGTGGATACTGGGACTGTGTCTTGGGCATGATGAAAGGAAATGTAATTCGATTATTTAAAACATAATGCAACATTGTCTCTTCTTAAAAATGGTTTGAAGTAATGAGTTCATGCATTGCAGTGCCACTTAATGCAGAAAAGATTTTTGTTTTTCAGTTCCAAATTTGTTTTAATCTCAAAACATTAGAAAAGCAGTTTTGCCCTATAACATTCATTTATTAATTCAGTTATTCATTAATTCCATCTAACAAATATCATTTGAATGTATCTCGAGTAACTATAAACAGAAGGTAAAGACTACATTTGAAACCTTTACTCTGAAGATTAAGTATTATATTTTCTTTAAAGCATGTAGTTCTCTGATCCCATTCTCTTAGAAATAGTATGTGTACATGGGTACTATATTTCTGTTCAACAATTTTTAACTCAAGACATTCAAACATTAAAGTTTGAACAGACATCTGATAATACTCACCAACAGTCCCCTTAATATACATTTCTTATATTTTACTATAGGAAAGAATTATGTTTTCCTCTCTCTTAAAAAAGTCTTAGATTGTATATATTGTGTTTAATCACAAATTTATTTGGCATCCAATCAATAGTGCTATTCTTATGTTTAAAATATTCAAATTAAATCCATTAACAAATATCACAGTTTGGTAATTCTAAATTGTTGCCACCTGCATGACTTACAAATATCTACAATCTATTTCTTTGGATAAGAGTTTAAATCGAATACGAGTCAACAGATGTATGGGCAGCAGCTAAGCTGCATCTTACATTTAAACTGAAACAAAAGTTAAAGAAAATATATGTTAAAAACAGGCTGGTAATTTCTCAACTATGAGCTGCCAATCTAGAATTTTTCATGAAGATGCTTGAAATGAATATCACTACTTATTTTTAAAATTTTATGTAAAAATTTTTATTTAAGTATTTACATTAAGTCACACCTAAATTCAAGGACAATATTTTATTTCAAATGGAAAGGGTTTGGGAGGAATTCACATTTCTGTTGGACTTCCTAAACCAGAGAAAAATATATCTTAAACTTAAGAATATATATGGTATAGCCTTGGTATAGTATTTATCATCACCTATTATATTGTCAGTATTAACAGGTGAAAAATGTCCATTTGGTAAGAATCAGAACCAAAGCCAATTGTAAATTAACTTATGCATATTTTCTAATTCTTTATTTCTTTGACTTATTCTAATACAAGTTAGATGTTATTTTCATGTTAAAATTACTTATTTTCCCCTCAGCATTTTGTGGTCAAGAATTTTGTTACAAAAAATCCTATGGTTATTAAAATTTTAAGCTATTGGATATATTTGACCCATCTCTAAAAACACCTTTGTGCAAATATGTACAGACTTAAAAGAAAAGGAAATAACCTTATGAAAATGATTTGCAAGGTTTTTGAAATAATTATGAAAGTGGAACTCTATAGTGTTGTGAACTATTATACTTGCTTTGCTTATGCCTCCCTTTCTCCCCAAATTAGACTTTGTTTGCCAGTGATCTCAATTGCTACTTTTGGACGATTTTATTGAAGTCTAAGTCATGAGTTGCAATCAATCACATGTAACAGACAATTTTATGTGGTTCTGAGATCATAGACAACATACCCGTTCTTCCACATCATTCTTGCAAATATGTGCCTTAGTTCTCAGTGTGAGGTAGTATGGATAATCATTGTGAAGCTGTCATCTTTATTTGGGGTTCTTTTTAAGTTAAAGTGCATTTTTGGATTTATAACTATATGTAGTCTGTATCTTAAACGCCTTCCAAGTCTGTTTTATGTGTATTATCTTGTCGGCTATTTGTGTTAAAGAGACAAACATGTCCTTGTTCATTTTTATTTAATGTTTGTGTTGCTGTGCGTGTGTATGTTCATGTGTGTATTAAAAAAATTCCACATCCTTTGTAGCATTTATTCTGCTAATTATTTATAACATTGTTTAACATATCTCTGAAGTTTTAACTCAAAAGTTTTAAACGTAGTAAAGTAAATTATTATGAAGATTTTAAAAAGGTTAAAAGGAAATGAAGCAAATATTTAGGTAGCACATGTCGACAGAACTAAACTCAAGCCCAAAATTAGGCCTTGCTATTTAAGTTTGAAATTATTTTAAAGTATATAGGCAAAGCTGAACTTCCAAGATTTGCAATTCATGCTTAGTTGTTAAAGCATAGATATTTCCACATGGGAAACTATTTTGGAGTTACGTTGATGCCATCCCTCATCTTTGTCATTTTCTTTATTAAAAAAACCCAGTTAAGTATGGAGAATAAAAGTGTGCTTCATATGTGGAAATGGTGTTCTGAATATAGGAAAAAAGCATATACCCGAAGAATCTGAATAACTGTTCCCACATTGAAGAATAACTGGTTATCACTATAATCTTCTCATGTCATAATCATCTTTAGGAAAACTATTTCCCTGATAATACACTCACTGTGGCATAGAACGGTGGAGCCACTGGCCAGCTGTAAATCACTGGGAAAGAACAGGTCAGGGTCATGACCCACGACTAATTCCCTATTCTAATCCTTTGCCCCTCCTTTACCAGATAAGATCTCTTTAGTTCTCATACAAACAGCTACATAGTAGAAGAGTAGACAAGGTCTGTCCAGAGAGGTTTTTTTCTTTTTTTCTTTTCTTTTCTCTCTCTCTTTTTTTTTTTTTTTTTTTTACAATTAATGGCTTACTTTTGCTTTAGGATGCACCTCGTGGTTGAATTTCTATGCAGAAATTTTTCTATTTTTCTTACTGTGCAACATAAAGCATAGAACTGGCCAGGAAAACAGCATGCTGGAATGTTGTTGCTGCATATGTTATTTTTTAAATGTAACTACTCACGTTTATTTTTCTTGATGTCTTAAATGTTTGTGAGGAAAACATAATCATTTGGTTAATAATTGGTAAAGAAATATACATGCCCCTCTGTGCTTACTGGCTATCCTAGAACATTTTTGAAGAAGGTAGGGTTATAAATACAAATGCAAGTTGTCAGTATTGCATATTAATTTGCTTCTAGAAAATGTGAAAACATTTAGCAAATGAAAATGTGAAGAACAGATTAAGATTATAGATTGAATATATAATGTCAAATATATATGTTAATCTTTATTTTGAAACATTTATAAATAGGTGTTTTTAGCTTTGTTACATTATAAAATACCAATACCTGGATTTGTGGTTTATATAAAACATCTGCATAGAAAAATCTAATAGTGTTATATAGCAATATATAAATTAAATAGCATTTTCTTGTTTGATTCTCAGGTTTATACTCATTATTTATACATTATCACATTATTCTTATCACCGCATTGTCTTTCCCCACGAAATGGCAATACAAGAGAATATGTTCACAAGCATAACATGTACCATTCTATGCCTGAAAACATCAATGATTTACTATTTTAACTTTCTCTGTTTCATGTTTATGTTCCCTATAATGCGCCTTATTTTGGCCAGCTGTCATTTACCGGCATCAACATGTCAATGACTGTCTGGCTTTTTATTTCCCCTTTCTTATTAATGAGACTACAAAAATCTTCCCATACATGCTTTAGCATAAGCCTAGTGATCTCTCTAGTAGCATGTGAAGATTTTTTTTTTCTTGTAACACCTCACCTGGATCTCTCACACCTGCCAGACTCCAAGCAAAGTGGATTAAGTACTTTCTTGTTGTTTAAATTCTACACCAGGTGGAAATCTCTCTAATACAAAAACAGCGCTATATTTTTAGTGATATACCTTAATCAACTATTTCCTTTATTATAATATGAGCTTCCTGAACGCAGGGAATAAATATGTCCTAGTCATCTTTGAGCACTTAAACCTCTTCGAAATAATGATAATGATAAGCTTACATTTACAAAGCACATATTTTGTGCAAGGCATCACACTATAAAGTGCATACTATTGTTTTAATTCCCATTTTACAAATAAGGAATCTGAGGCAGAACAGCATAGAGAGATTAAATCATTGGTTCAGTCACATAGCAGGAGACACAAGCCTTTCACACTGGGGCATGATGGTTTCAGAGTTAGCACTTGTAGCTGTCACATGGGAAGATACAGGTTGCAATATAATGTTATGTGATGAAAATGTATTTGAAACATACAAAATGAATTAGGATTGGATTCACCAAACAGCCAGACAGGTGCCCAGAGTATAAAAGAGCCCTTTAGTTCCCGTGAGATAATAGGATGTGCAGTTGGAAAGACTACTCTAACTCACTTAGGCTAGAGCGAGATCCCTGACAGATTTGCTCCATTAATAATGGAGAATAGCTGAACTGCCATTTAAAGAGAATGCATAATATTAGCTTAGGTTTTGCTGAGTTTGGAGCCAGAGCAGAATTGCTAAGAAAATGGAGGCAAACTGTAACATAAATCATCCCCTTCTCCAAAGAAACTTTTTTATGGCACCTTATTTTTACATAGTACTGTTTTTTTAAAAAATATATATTTTGTGATCAGATTTCTTAAGTGTCTTCTAACTTGATAGATTTTATTTTGCTTAACAATCTTTATAATGACTTCCTTTCCAAAAGGCTTGCATTGTTCCCATTCCTTCTTAGCTTACTTCACTGTATAAACCCCTAAAATCTGAGGTGCAAATGTTAGTATTCCTGGGAGATTTCTTCCCTTCTAGCTCAAGTCTTCTCAAATTATATTCTCTCTTTCTCTCTAAGGAAACTCATTTTCCCTTATAGATTTAATCATCATTCTCTGCTGAGTTTTTTCCCGAATATGTGTGGATAACCCTGAGCGCTTCACTCAATTCTAGACTTATAAATTCAACCATCTAGGAATCATTTTATTAATATGATTAACATTATTAATAATAATGGCTAATATTCATTGAATATGTGAGTTGCCAGTCACTATTTTAAACATTTTACATATGTATAAATACATTTAGTACAGGAATAATATGAGTTTCATATTATTACCACATTCATTGCACCTTAATGAAAGAGAAGCAAAAAAGGTTACATAATTTTCCCTAATCTCAACTACAGCTAGAAATTTCCAAGAGTACTTCAACTTGAACAGACTCAAAACTGAATTTATTTTCTTTCCAGTTAAAGTTTTGTCTCCATCTGGTAAGTCCCTTTTTGGTTACATTTGGTACTTAGGCTACTATTGTAAGTGTGAACCCTCTTACATGTAGAATAACATAAATATATTTTCATCATTTCTGTAGATATAAGATAAACCCTTTCAGAGTCAATCTTTTTCCCTTCACATTTCACATTATTAATGTATGCAAATGCTAATCAAAGTATTTTGAACATCCATATATATACCCAGTAGGGAAAACTACCAAATAATTCTTAATATTTTAGTTTCTTAAAGTGTAATTCACTTTATGTTAACAATTAAGCATTGTTCCTTGTGTTAAAAATCACACCTAGATTGTCATGTCAGAGTCATAGCAGGTTCATGTTAACTGTCTGTGCATTCATTCACTAATATATTTATTTACCCAGTGAGTATCTACTGAACCTGTATTGTGTGACAGACTCTCTACCATGCAATAATACACAGTACTTCTGGCAGTTTCATCCATTTTATATGGAAAACCAAATTGTTCAAGATTTTCTTTAAATTTCTTTACTTTCACTTGTTCCTTACATGTATCTCTATCCTTCCGTTGTCTCCTTGCTATAGTCCTAATTCTTTTGGCATATAGATTTAAACTATTTGTTAATCCACCCAACAAATATCTATTGGGCACCCATTCACATATGAGGCATTTGTATTTGTGCTCTGATAATAAGGTGTTGAATAAAACACACATTTTCCCTGTGCTTTTAGAACTTCCAATGTGACTGGTAAGAGAGATTTCGCACAAGTAATCACAATAAAAACTGAGATTTATGAAGAAGAATGAGCCATGGCAGCAAGGTGGGCCTGGCGTGGTTGCTGGCAGGCTCCCTTGGGGAAATGGCACTTAAGCTGAGACTTAAAGGACAAGTAGGAGTGATGAAAAAGCAGAGAATGTGTTGGAGGAAGAGATTTCAGGTTGAGGAGACAGTGCATAGCAAATCTCGGAAACTGGAAAATACCAGCCAAATCTGAAGTGTAGAAAACAAGAGAAGATACAGTGGAGTGATCTCTCTCCTGCTCAACAGCTTCATCGTTCTCTTTCTATCCCACACCTGCCTGTAGCTCCTGAAGTGTATTTCATTCAGTGGCTACCTATCAACAAGGGCCATGTTGTCTCCCTTCCTGAGTGTGGTGCTCACTTGAACAAAGGTGACATCTGTTTGTCCCTTAGAGCAATTATACTAGGTCGGAGGCACCATAATAAGCCTGACTAATGAAGCATGATTAAGAAACGCCCATATTCAGAAAGCTAGGCACTGTCAGAACCACAGCTGCCAAGGTCAGCCCTTTGGCCTGCATGCCCTGATCCTGTGCGTCAATGGTTCTCCTCTCCATGGAGTAAACCTCAGTGTGGCTGGAGCCACGCTCTCAGTCTCCCGTTCTGATCTGAATGAAGTGGCCACCTAGTCAGGTGAATGTGCTTCTCAAATGTCATGTTTTCTTCACCCTGGAATCAATTTTTGCACACTAGAACAGATCAAAGCACTCTTTTCAATGACTTTTTCTTCTTTGCTCTTAAATAGATCAAATGAAATCTTTATGCATTCCCTTTCAGTAGTAAAAGTTCTCAATTTTTTTAACAGAGATCATTTCTGCTATTTCTTTCAAGTCAGTTTTGTAAAAGCCAGTTCTGACAGTGTAAACTCCTAGAGATGCTCCTAGAAAAGTTCGATGAGAAGAAATACTAAAAACTAAAAGCACATTAAGAGGATATGACAATTTATTAAAGAACTTTTTGGGCCTTCCAGTCTGTTTCCCAAGCCATCCAGTAGGTGCTGCAATGCCACTCCTATCTTCAGCTTGATGCCCTCGACCTGTTCTCTCGAATGTTAATTATCTCTGCAGTTGGAATGAAGGCTGAAGGCCCTAATAACCGATGAAAAACACATAGCCATGTTCAAGACCAAGGAGAATCTCACATGTTGAATTGAAACTGCAGAATTTTTTCAATAACTCCTCAAAATGTAATTGTCGTTTAATATTTGGATCTATTTTTGGTATCAAAGGCCCTGACAGCTACTAGTGTGCAACTAATTATTCATACATATAGTATCTAACCTGTACTCGGTGAATCAAGAGGAACAAAATATTTATCCGAAGTTATGATCAGGGAAGAAAAAAAGTAGTTTAGATGCTTATAAATTAAATATTTGGTTTTGCAAGTATAAGCAGTTGCCCCTACATCGCACCTTTCCTATTATAGCCCCATGAGAATGCTCTTCTAATTATACAACATTCACTCATTTACTAATAGATTCTCACCCACCAATATTTATTAAGTGTTCATGATGCATCAAGCAATGAAAATAGAGAGATCAATGTTATTGGAGACAAAGGCATGTAATAATCCATTACAATTTATGTAATCCTTCATTCACCAAATATTCATTGTATACCTGAGTACAAGGGACTATTCCAGATATTTAAAATATAAAAGTTAACAAATAATCAGGTGCTTGTTACTGAGACTGGAAATGAGAAGAGACAAAGGCAGGATTTTGCTTGCTTTTTGTTAGTTTCATTTTTGATATTGCTCATTGGTGGGGTGGAAAAATTATGAACCTTACTTTGGTTATAGAAGTTCAGAATATCTATTTAGAACTCAAGTGAGACAAACAAGTGGGTATTTGAATATACTCATGTTGAGACATAAATTTGGAGTCACTGAAAATGGACAAAATATCACCTAAGAAGCCTAAGTACTGAGTCTTAGACACTCAAATGCTTCTAAGTGGGTCTGAGGAGGAATCCATGAAGAAGACTGAGAAGGAGCAGCCAGTAAGGGAGAAAGAAAATCAGGAGTGCCTGGTGTCCGAGAAGTAGACATACTAATGGAGTAGGGGGTGGGGGGAATGGAACTTATGGAATTCCTACAGCTGGTGACACCTAGAATAAAGCAGATAAACTCAAGCTGGTCTCATAAAGAAATAGGAGAAGTTAATATCCCCTTAGATGCCTAGACAAATAACATGTAAATTTAACTACTGAATATCATGCCCTTATTACTTAGTGAGTGCCAAAAGCAAGGACCAAATGTGGAAAAGAATAGTGTATGAATTCACAACCAAAAGGTTCAAGAGACCTTTACTGACTTTGGGGCCATGGTCACTGAAACAGAGGAAATTTTCAAACCTCTAATTTCCCATGTTAATGAGATACCAGGACTGCACATTTCTAAACCCATCAGAATTATAGCACCTTCTTGTTTATTTCTGCATAGAATGATATTTTTTCTGAGTGTTTTGTTTGCTTAATATTAGCATGAGAACAATAAATAATAGAAGTGAAATCCAATTATCCTGAAATGGTTGAGCCCAATATTTGCAAAGATTGTAAGGAAAAGGAGGTGAGTTATGATGAAGATGAGTTTTGGAAGCAGACACATTAGGTTCAAATCAAATAGATGCTCTATGACATATTATATGTTAGTTGAAAATTCATTTAATCTCTCCACTCTTAACATATCAGGTACATGGAGATAATAATAGTACTCATTTCTTAAGAGTGGAGAAGATTACATTATATGATTGCATGATATAACACAGTGCTTGGCCAAAGGTAAAAGCTCAACCTATGTTACCTTGCATTGTACCATGTCAATTTATAATATGAGCATTTCCTTATATCACTAGTCTGTGCAAACATTATTTTAAGGGCTTATGAAAAAATGCTTACCTAAGTATTTTCCTATCACTTGGCATGAAAGCTATTTCTAAATTTATGACAAATTTAATAACATTTCTCTGAATGTCATTTTACATATCATTTTCTACAACTTTGATTGGCATTTCTTTATAAGTTTAATTTCTTTGCTTCTATTGTAGACTATTATTTATATTTTATTAATCCAAATTACAATTTCCCAATAATATCTATAAGTGTATCTCACTCATTTGCTGATTTTTCTACCCAACATTTACCACAAAGAATCACAAATCATTATAATGTTCCCTTTTATTATATTTTCCTTAATTAATAGGGATAATGAAAAAGAAAGTTAATTGCACTCTGAAAACTCCTAAAGTAAGTATCTGAAGACATTTTTTACAAAGCTAATTTAGCCCTTCTAGGAACTTACTTATGCCAAAGGAAATCTCCCCCACTATACATTTTAGAAAGTAACACATACCCTGAATCACCTTCCTCTGGGTTAACATTTCATTCTTCAGGATAAATATTATAAAGAGTATTTTTTTCTAGCTAACTAATTATTGGTGTTTTAGAGAAATTGGTGTCCAAATTATGGAAAGACTCCCCTTTTCTTGCCTAGGCAAAATTGAATTAACTGAATCTCTTTATAAAGGCAGCTGTTGAAGAAATTCGGACTTCAATAGTCAGAAATGCATCAGTTATATAAAATGTGTTTATAGTTGTTGTTTCTAAACATCGCTCCTTTACCATCATTCTTCTAAAAGATAATTTAATGAGACATTACTATATAGGTTTCTCAGCCCATTTGCAGTGAGGTATCTTTCCATGAGTTGCTTCAGAAGAAACATCACGACATCGCTATTGACCTTCCTCTCTGATGGCGTCTTAAATAGGAAGACAAAGGAGGCTATGGTGAAGGTTAAGTTCTATAAGCCTGACATGGCTAACCACTTCCTCGGAGCAAGGAGATCTACCAGTGATGGCGTCTATTTACAACTCTTCTTTCCTGCTTTTATTTTAGGCATTGGAAGGAGACTTCATAGAAAGGCAACAAAACTGCTATTAATAGTGTAGAACTGACCTGAGGGCAGATATCAGATATTAGTCTTGTAACCTAAAATCCTTAGCAATGTAAAGAGATACTGGCTTTTTAGTAAAGCATGCATATAGAATTTCTTAAACCCATAGGACCTGCAGAAAAATCAAATAATTATCTTAAAAGCATATTTGCTATTTAAAAAATATAGGTACAACCAACTCAAAATCAAAATTTGCTTCCTTCTATTTTCAAAACACTGTGCAGTGAGCTAGGGTCTTTTCTTGCGAAGAAACAGTTCTATTTGCAAATATTTTAATGATTATAAATAGTTGAGGGGTTAGTTCTTGTTTGAGAATCTAATAGCACCAACGAAATCAGAAGGTAGATTTTTGCAACCATTTACATATGGTGCCAAATGTAATAGGCTGCTGTGAGTCCCCCATGGACTGAAATTCTCAAGGAGAGTCCGGGTTTTGTATAATAAACCAGTTCTTTTGATGGATGGCTGGAAGCCTATACAAATATTCTTGCCAATTCTAACTTTTGCCTAGTGAATACTCTGATGTTCAGCTTGTCCTTGTGGGTTGTTGTTTTTTAACCTTGTCCAAGCAGCTAGGAGAAATTTAAAGGTACACCACTAAGTGTGATGATATTGTGGAAATAAATATATTGCTCCTTGGATATCGATCTGCATGTTGCCATTCCCTTTCTCTCTAATTTTGGGAAGCTGCTTTTCAACATGCCTTCATCATTTGTATCATCACATTTCATGCCTATCTGGCAAGCTTATAGTGAGAAACAATGACACATGGTGTGGCATCAATACAAACTCAGCTAAAAAAAATTGGGAGCTATTCTTAGATGTCCCACCCCCATAATCTTTCAATGCCCAAATCCAAAAAATCAGCAAGGACTGTCAGAGTTACCTTCACATTATATTCCAAATCCAGCCACCTCACTCTGTCTCCTCAGTGTTATCACATGAGTCCAGCAGCCAGCAACCTCCTGAAATACTGAATTAATCTCTTATGTGGTCACTCTGCTTCCACTCTTGCTCCCTCAGTCCCAGCATTCTATCCGAGATCTCCAGAAGGGCCACAGTGCTCTCTTAAAAATACAAACAAAAGATCACATTCATCCCTTGCTTAAAACCCTCCAGGGAATTTTCATCTTATTGAGAAAAAATTGAAACTTCCTTTCAGGACTTACAAGATCCTGCATCTCCTTGACTTGTCCCTTCCTCCCTCTAATCCTGTCACAGTGGTGGTCTCTTGCTTTTCCCTGAACTGACTAAGCAGAGTCCTTCTCAGGCCCCCTGCCCATGCTGTCCCCTTTGCCTAAAAACGCTGTCCCTACATCTCCCTTCAAGCTTCTCCTGGCACTCAGGCTTTAGGCTTCCTTAACCTCTAATTTAGAAGAGCTAGCCCTCAAGTTGTTTTCTATCAAATTATCCTGTTTTACTTCTTTCCTAATGGTTATCATTGACTTCAAATACCTTTTTTACTTACTTTCTGATTTACTGTCTCTCTCCCCCACTGAAATATAGGCTCACAAATGGTACAGGTTTGGTTTTTCCAGCATCTTATTTCCCGCACCAAGGCCAGAGTCTTACAGATAGTAACTACTCAAAAAATGTAAGACAAATAAGCACATAAATCCTCTACTGTGTTTGACACAAAGTGTTCAATTAGAATTATTGTCACATATTCTTCTATCTAGCTTTCAGCAGGTGAGTCTGCTTAAGGCAGAAGAAATGTAGGTGTCTCAGTAACTAATGTCGCTGGGAAAATTGAAAAATAAATTTTTGAAATTTTTGATCAAATGTCAGACATTGTGAATTTTACCTTGTTAGATACTAAGTAATTTTTTAAAAAAATATTATTGATCAGTGTTCTGCCACACAATTAAGTTACTTGGAATTGGTTTGATCATTTTGTTTTTTTCCCACATACTGAAACAGAACCCTCTTTAGGACTCTAACTGATGCTACACGGATTATGAACTGTTTCACCTTGGCTTAGGGAAAGGCACAATTCCTGGCCCTCTAATCTCCAGACACTGTTTTTTCTAATATGTGGAGTGGTCCTTTTTGGCTTTGAGAAGTTTGCTTCCACATACGTGCTCATGGGTACTCAAATGAACACTCGAAGCAGTTTCTCTACAGATAGTTGGAGCTCTCTCTTCACGCAGGTCTCTTCCCTCCTGTTCTCTCTTCTGTGACGGCTAAGCACCTTGGCTGCCCTGAATGATCAACTCTGTATCTTTAACTCAAAGTGTCTGGAATCTGTCTGGATTCCTGTTTTCTGCTCTATACCCTGAAAACACTCTACAATCAGCATGTGGGACTCATTTCATTTGTTTCTCCTCTCTCAGGAATAACTGTACTTCACTCTCTGATATGAACTATCATGTCAAATAATTCCTTATATTTCATCCAGCTTTTTTTTCAGTTTGGCTGTTTTTTTTATTTTTTATTTTTTCATTGTTGTTCAATGACAGTTGTCCCCATTTTCCCCCATTACCCTCCCCTGCCCTACCCAACCCCTACCTCCCACATTCAATCAAGGCAGGAAGGTAAATCTGATTCCTGCTTCTCCATCTTGATCAAATTGAATATAAATTGTAAAGGTCACTTTTATTAGGTTTTTGTAAAAATTTAATAAAACTACTGATCACAAACAGTGAAGACTCAAGAAACCTAACACAATAAATATCCACTCATGATATCCCGAGATTCTAGCAATGAAGGAAGCAGGACTAGAAATAAAAGAAATTGTAAACAGTGAGGAAAGCAACATAATTAATTATGAAAAACTAGATAAGGTTTGGAAACACAGCCATACTTAGGAAGACAAGATGACTAGCAGTACCAAGGGCAGGGTTATAAAATCAACTGGGTAAGAAGGAGACACTGGAACTCCTCAGAGGTATGACGGATATTTTCCCTCAGTGCTCACAGAGGTGGCAGATTCACCATGGTTCGTTGGTCTCCACTGGCATATTTAGTTCTTTCCTATTCTTTATTGGCATTCTTCCGCCACCTACAGATGCACACAGGGAATCGGGCTGCCACTGGACAGCTGGCTCAGACAGCTGGAGCACAGTTAACAGATAATCGAAGCAAGGATTGTTTATGTGGTCCTAGTTGTCTTCTCTTTCCTGCTGACTTGACTGTGAACTGGTACTGGGGTAGATTCACTACACTTGGTGCACTATTAATGGTAAATATAGTATATATAACAATAGATTTATTTGTCCTGTTATACGTTTTGTTGTTTTCACTGAGTTACCATCTTGTGAAAACATCTGAATTCCTGAGCAAACTGGGTGGCTTTGCTCCCACAGAATAACATTTAAGATTATAATTATTCATTTAGTTATTCCACTAATATTTTTTAGGCATCTAACTTCATGATATTTTAATTATTACTGACTTCATTAATTCCAGTCTTTGATCATTTGAAACATAATTAATTAGTGTTGTCATTTTCTTTCTATCTTTGTAGAGGCTGTTTAGTCAATTCAAAGAAAATATTTATCTCAGGAGAATGACATGATAGATTTTATTTTGATGTTATGGTGCAGAGACAAGAAAATTATTTATGAATGAAATCACATCTATTACTCAAATGGCCATTCAGGAAATGTCTTTTTAAAAATAAAAACAATCCTTACCTAGAAATATATTCCATCCATATATATTTACAATAATCATTGTGTCATAAATGTATCAAATCTTGTAGGAAAGAGTCTCTTAAATTTTTAAAAATCCTACTTTCAGTGTTTAATATTTTACCTAAATACTCTAGGTTTCCTGTCTATTCTAGATTTTCCTTGATCTAAACATTTGATGTTATTGGTTTTCACATGTTTTATTCAGACCATGGATATAATGGCTATAACATGATATAAATGTTAAAAAGGACCCAGCCGTACTATGATGACAAAATCTTACATTTGACCTGCTTTTATTTCCTCAGCTTCATCCTTTTATTTCCCACTGCCTGCTATACCTCTAATTTTAGGCTCATATAGACACCAAAATTGTATGATTTTTCTTCTCAAAAAGGCCTAGAGAATTCAATATTTTTTTCAGCTTCTGGAAAAAAATTATTAGTGTGCTGGCAATCTGTCTGGTAAATGAGAATTTCTTCAACTTCATAAATAGCATTTACAAAAAAGAAAAGAAAAAACCCTACAACTAATACTACACATTTTGGTGAAAGATTAAATACTTTCCCTCTAATATTGAGAACAAGACAAGATGTCCACCCTCACCATTCTTTATCAACATAGTTTGGATATTCTAACCAATAAAGCAAGAAAAAGGAAAAATAAGGTGTACAGATGGAAAAGAAAGAAAGAAAATTGTCCCTATTTTCAGATGGCATGGTGGACTATGTAGAAAATCTCAAAAAATGTACAAAAACCCCCACAAACCTATAACTTACATATGAGTTCAGGAACAATGTAGGATAAAAGATCACATCAAAAAATCTATTGCACTTTTGTATACCAACTATGAACATATGAAAATGAAAATTAGAAGTATAATACCACTTATAATTGCTAGAAAAATGAAATAGGTGTACATCTAACAAAATATGTACAGGGTTTGTATACTGAAAACTATACAATGTTGAAGGGAAAACATATAAAGAAGATCTAAATAAATCAAGAGAAATACCATGTACATAGATTTTAAAAGTCAACACAGTAAACACTCCAGTTCTTCACAAATTTATATAAAGAGTTAATGCAATTCCTATGAAAGTACCAGCAAATTTTTTTGTAGAATAAACAATATTATATTAAATGTTACACAGAAGTTGAAGGTACCTAGAATAGAAACATGATTTTGAAAAAGAAGAGTAAAATTAGAGGAATTAGTGACTTGATTTCAAGACATTATATAGTAACAGTAAAGATGAGTTTGTGGTATTTGTGGATAGATTCAAACCAAAGAATGGAACAGAGTTCCGGAAACAGACCGACACAGATATGTGCAACTGCTATCAATCAAGATGAAAAGCAATAGCATGGAGGAAGAGTGGTATTTTCAACAAATGATAGATGAACCAGACAACTATAGGAAAAAAGAAAAGCAAAGAAAAAGAACCCTATCTGATGTTCACAACTGATACAAAAATTAATTCAAAATGAATCACATAAGTAAACAAAAAATTATAAAATTTTTAGATTCCATACCAAAAAAAATGGTTCATAAAATTAAAACTTAGAAACTTGGACTTTATCAAAATTTAAAACTTTGCTCTGGAAACAAATAGTAAAAAGGCAAGCTACAAAGTGGGTGAAATATTTGCAAAATATAAGACAAAGGATTAGAATGTAGAATACTAGAGAGCTCTTAAAACTCAACAGTAAAAAGATGAATGCTCCAATTGAAAAAGGGGGAAACTACAGCAAGACATTTCAAAAAAGTATACAGATGGCAGGTGAGCATGTGAAAAAAATGCTCAATATTAGATAAGTGCATTAGAAAATGCAAACTAAAACAAATGGAATACTACCACACACTTAACAGCATATCAAAAGTAGTTAGGATGTCAAATACTTGCGAGGATGCAGAAAAGCTTGATTACTCCTACATTGCTGGTGGCTATGTAAAACGGTATAACCATACTAGGAAAGTTTGACAGTATCTTAAAAAACTAAGCATGCAACTACCATACAACACAGAAATTATACTCCTAAGCTTTTATCCAGTAAAACGAAGATTCACATTCACACAAAAACCTGCACATGGATGGTTACACTAAGTCTATTTGTAATAACTCACAGCTGTAAACAACCTAAACATCCTTCACTGGGTGAATGGTTAAACCAAATGTAGTACATCTATACCATGAAATGCTCTTCAGCATAAAGACAAAATGACACAAGCTATTGACGCCTGCAAAAACCTGGATAAACATCAAAGGAATTATAGTGATGATAAAGGTAATCTAAAAGTTTTATATTATATGATTTCATTTATATAGCATTCTTGTTAGTGGTTGCACAGAGTTAAGAAGAGGGTGAAGGAGGGACGTGAGCAATGTGAGGGATCCTTGTAGTGACAGAAAATTTCTGTCTTGACTGGGTCAGTGCCAATATTCTGGTCGTGATAGTACACTATAATTTTCAAAATATCAGGAGCTGGTAAAAGGGTATCACTTCAAAATTACATCAAAATTAAAAATTCAGCCCTGGCTAGTGTAGCTCTGTGGATTGAGCACAGGCTGCAAACCAAAGGGTCGCAGGTTCGATTCCCAGTCAGGGTACATGCCTGGGTTGCAGGCCAGGTCCCCAGTGGACGCCACATGACAGGCAACCACACACTGATGTTTTTTTCCCTCCCTTTCCCCCTCCCTTTCCTTCTGTCTAAAAATAAATAAATGAAATCTTTTAAAAAATTAAAAGTTCATTAAAATTAAACAATTAACTTTGAATTGCTTTTTCTTAATAAAGAGAAAAAGAAAATTAACTTAGATTAAAAATTTAAGCCAATTGAGAAAGAGATGTGAAAATAGGTGTTTGCTTTCAATTATAAAAGTAGGTCAGTGGGAACCCAGACTGTGCCAGAGAGGCCCAGAGTGGAAAGAACAGACCCCTATACTTTTTGTAATGGTAGAAACACAGTCTATAATGGTAGTAAAATGCTGGAACGGTAGCTTGTTCTTATTTTTTAAAAATATGAATGGAACAAGTGGACAATTACTTTCATGAATTATTTCAGAACATTCTTCAGTTCACTTAGGACTTGACCTCCTGAAGCTCTTTTTAGGTCTATAAATTTTTTATCTAATAGCTTTTTCTTTTACTATAGGAAAAATGGCTAATATAATTAATCTTGGAAAAATGCCAGATAGCATTTTAGTGACAAAAATCATGATAATTTTTAAAGGTTTGACATGAAATAGAAAAAAAAACTTAAATCCATAACTGTAAATATAACATTGAAATATAAAATATATAATGGCTTTTTTCTAGGAAATAAGATTATTACTCAAGATTTCCTGTAAAATATTCACTTTTACTGACAACACACTTCAAAAAATATTTTAAAATTTTGTACTAGGAGCTGTGGTAAAGCATAAAAATAATGAACCAAAAATAAACTGTCCCAAGTATTTCGCTACATGTAAGTACCACATTATAAAAGGTTAGAAAATAGAAAAAAGAGATAGAAAAAAATTAGGTGTCAAATGCTGATAAAAAACAAGAATCTCTTTAAAGACAAAGAAGAAGCAATGCAGTTTTGTTATTTCCCTCACTCAGTCCCATTCAGTCTGCTATACTAAAAATACCATACACTCGGTGGCTTATAAACACCAGAATTTTATTTCTCGCAGCCAGGAAGCTAGAAAGTCCAAAATCAAGGATTGGACAAATTTAGTGCCTGAGGAAAGCATACTTTCTGGCTCATAGATGGCTGTCTTCTCATCTCCTAGAAGGGGGAATGAGGGAGGGGGCACTAATCCCTTTCATGCAGCATCTACCCCCATGATCTAATGCCCTCCCAAAGGCCCCACCTCCTAATACCATCATACTGGGAATTAGGTTTCAACATATGAACTTTTGGGAGATAAAACATTCAGTCCATAGAATTTCATTCTCCTGAGATCTCTCAATAAATCACTTTCACAAGAATCTTGGCCTTGAGCTCAGTTTATAATGTACCCGACCTAAGAAAGGAACCAGAGAGATGTGCAGTACATTTTAAAAATGACAAGTACCCTTGGGGGTGAAGAGCATAATGTGTAAAAATATGTTGGTGGATGGAGTTGGAAAAGTCCTTTATAGTTGGAGAGCAACTCTGGAGTTCCTATGAAAGATTTAAGATGTGTTTGTCTAAGCAGGACCTTGATGAAGGGAGTGATATCCAATAAACAGTGACCGAGAAAAATAAATATGAAAACTATGTAAATGAGGAAATCAAAAGGAAAGGGCCGTCAGTTAGAGACTCCATTTAGGTGGTGTGAGTGGCAGTGAAGAGGACACATGTGGCTCATAAAGAATTTTTCATTTATGGCCGCGGATTGAAAAGTGGGTCTTAAAGCAAAGCAGCTCATGGAAAGACAGAGTGGCCTTTAGCTCAAATACGAAAAAGAAATTAAAGAAAAATACTGAATCCTGAATTGGACACATTTTGGTGTGTGGGTAGCAGGTTGGCAAATTTATTTATATATGTAAATGAGGAAGCCATCAAAAGAAAGAGAAAAAGCTATAAAATGCATGATGCGATGCTTAGTAAGAAAGCTATTTCAGTAATTACTGAAATTTAAGGAGTTTATAAAGCAAAAAATAGAATAAAAGGAGGTTGTTAGAAAGTTTAGTATATGTAAGAGACGTAAAGAGATGTGAAGAGATGAAGTATTGTATTTGGCAGTTAGGAGGTGATTACTGATCTTTATGATAGTTTTATTGATAGTAATAGCAAAGAAACTTGTTTTTATGATGTTAACTAGTGAATTTAGGCTACTTTTTAATAGAGTTGGTAGTGAAAGCAAAGAAAAGATGATAAAGCAATTGGAATGTAAAGGAATATAAATTTTTAACCAGTTGTGACTTAAACATATTTGTGGGAGAAATTTTCTGTAGAGGTAGTTTATAACACCCAAATCATCTCAGATTGTAACGACTTTTATCAATAAAATGAAGCAGTTGTAGTTCCTTTTTTATTTTTTTATTTTTTTACTTTATTGTTGTTCAATTATAGTTGTCTGCATTTATTCCCCTCCCTTCCCCCACACCCCATTCAAACACACCTCCCTCCCTTGCTTCCACCCCCCCCCTTTGTTTTCTCTATGTGTCCTTTATAGTAGTTTCTGAAAACCCTTCTCCCCATTGTCCCCTCTCCCCTCCCCTCTGGTTATTGTTAGATTGTTCTTAATTTCAATGTCTCTGGTTATACTTTGTTTGCTTTTTTTCCTTTGTTGATTATGTTCCAGTTAAAGGTGACATCATATGGTATTTGTCCCTCACTGCCTGGCTTATTTCCCTTAGCATAATGCTCTCCAGTTCCATCTAAGCTGTCGCAAAGGCTATAAGCTCCTTCTTTGTCTCTGCTGCGTAGAATTCCATTGTGTAAATGTACCATAGTTTCTTGATCCACTCATTTGCTGACGGGCACTTAGGTTGCTTCCAGCACTTGGTTATCGTAAATTGTGCTACTGTGAACATTGAGGGGCATAGGTTGTAGTTCCTTTCTTAAAGGGCCAAATGTCTGGCTCTGAGTGTCTGCAGCAGATTGAAAATTTAATTTCAAATGTGAGTCTCATCAGAGAGTCTTCGGTATCTGCTCTCAATGTTTATTTCCAGAGGAATCTGAGTAACAAGATGAATATTAGATAACAAAAATATCTAACCAAATTTCCTTCTGTAAATGATCACTGCACAGCATCATCCCCGATTGCCATAAAGTGTATTTTTGTGAATGCTGTTTCCTTTGTTCCCCTGCAGTTATGAATGTTATTGGTTACTCTGACTTCGGCTAATTAGAAATCTGTTCCAAACTGAAGAGAACCAGAAGTGATGTCTAACACCAAAATCAAAACTGTTTCTAGCAAATGTTTCAATTGTCAAGTTCATGTGTCTTCTATTTCATACACATATACAGAATTATTTCTTTTTTTTTATTGTTCAAGTACAGTTTTCTGACTTTTCCCCCGACCCTAGCCCAACCCCCCAGCCCTCACCACCTCCCTGCCATTTCCATCCCCCACTGTTATTATCCATATCTCCTTTATAGTTGTTCCTGCAAACCCTTCACCCTTTTCCCCTGAAATTCCCTCCCCTCTCCCCTCTGGTCACTGTCAGCCTGTTGTGTCTTTGATTATATTTTACTTGTTTGTTTGTTTTGTTGATTAGGTTCCTGTTAAAGGTGAGATCATATGGTATTTGTCTTTCACCACCTGGCTTATTTGGCTTAGCATAATGCTCTCCAGTTCCATCCATGACTTTCACTCCCCTCATTCATTTTAATCAATCACTACATTATACTGATATTTTCTAAAAATATTAATTATGCTTTCCTACTCTTCAACTCTTTCATACATTTCCATTGCATTTAATATAAAAACCGCAAATCCTAATTGCATCATACAAAGCCCTGCAAGGTCTCTGAAGCCTCCTTTTTGTTTTTGTAAATTTATTTTTTAATTTAATTATAGTCGATATACAATCTTGTGTTGGTTTCAGGTGTACAATATAATGATTTCACATTTTATACCTCACAATGTGATCATCCTACTAATTCTAGTAATCATCTGTCACCATGTGAACTTATCACAATATTTTTGACTACTTTTAAGCATCATCTTTTACCAACCCAACCAACCATCCCCTCCCCCAATACTATATCCCAGGCACAGAGTCCTGCTTACTGTTCCTGTAATAGGCTGTGTCCTTCCCTACCCCAGGGACGTCAAGCAAGCTGTATCCACTGCCTAAAATATACTTTCTCTACTATTCAACTGCATTACATCTCTTAGGAATCAGCTTAAATGTTACTTCCTCAAAGAAACCTCTCAATCTAAGTAAATTCCTTTCTAATTCTCTCTCATGTGACTCCCTATTTTTCTACTTACACATTTCAATAATTTTAAATATATATTTACTTATGTGATTACTTGATAAATATCCCTCTTTAATGAAACAATAAGCAATTGTATCATTATGTACTCAGTGCATGTCATGGTACTTGATATATAGAAGGCAATCAAAAGTATTTGTAAAATAAATGGATCCTCAGAGCAAGATCTTAAGTGAAATCTGTATGACTCAAAAATATAAAACTACAGCATTATATGTATATCTACATCTATGTCTGTATACACACATTATATATATATACATATATACATATATACACACACATATATACACATATGCATGTATACATATATATATAT
>PVJI01024929.1:0-21204 GCA_004026765.1 Micronycteris hirsuta | reverse complement strand
AGGTGAATCTACAGCTGCTCAAGATTGCTGAAAAGCCAGAGGGAGTTGAGTTCAGGTGCTTGGTTAGCAAAGGGGATGAGCCATTCCCTTCACAACTGAACACTAGCTTTTTTGTTGTTTGTTCTGACTGGCCATTATTTTGTGAACAGAAAAAAAAAAAGTAATGGAAATAAGATTTAAAATTTTTTTAATAAGCACGATTACAACTATAAATGGCCTGGATGTAATTTTTGTTGGCTATGTTTCTTAGCTGAGGGGTTTTCTGACATGATGAACTCAGTTTAGATGAAAAGAGGTTTGTATGAAAACACAGTTAATATGTAGAATTGTCAATCATGAATTGTGGCTATAGAGTTCCTTTACTTCTCTGTGGCAGAAATAGAGAGTGTACAGTTACCATGGAAAATAAAAAAGAAAATACAGTTCTGGTGGGTTGTACCAATCTGCAAGAAAACCCAAAGAAAAAGAGTCAAGTTACTAATCTGAAATTTTCATTCATTCATTTATGTTGACAAATATTTACTTAGTCCCTTCTATTTAAGTACTACCCTCCTAAGTGCTGCCTAAGCAGCAGTATTATATCAGTGAACAAACTAGAACAAAATCCCTGCCTGACTGGAGACTTACCTTTTATGTTTTCTGCTTCTGCTTTTTATTAGAAAAATTCCTGTGACATTACCAAGGGTAACTGAGAATTACTTATTGTTGCTTGTCTGAATATAACGTCAAGCAGAAATGTACCTGAAATATGGTACAAATAGCAAATTATAGTACCTGTGTTTCACCTTCACCTTCTTTTTGTTATGATTCATGGGGACACCAGCAGTACGTGAAAGTCTACGTAGACTTACAGAAATCATCATATATCTTGAGACTGCAGAGCACATGCTGTGCCATTAATGTAATTTTATGAAACCATCTAATCTGAACTGGCTGGGTGAGAAATTTTGTCATCTCATTTAGCTGCGTATCTGGTATTCAGAATGTCTCAGTGGAGTATATTTAAAATGATGTGAATATTTTAGTGCTAAACTGATCTCAACTACATTACAGGGTCTTTAAAACTAAGAGTGATGTTAGCAGTTTAATAAGAAATTTAATTTTCTGAAAGGCAACTTTGTAATAGCCTGATCTAGACAACCTCTCCAAAAGTAATGATTCACGTTCAATCTCTTTTGTCTAATTTTGTTTTGCCTGTGACTGGTTCTTTTGCATCTGAGAATCCCTCATTTGTGTCACTGAGTCTTGCAAACACATGTTTTATTATGACTCATTAACGGAGCTTAGGGAACAGAAAGGAACAGAAATCTTGGATTGTGAGGGGCAGAAGCAAGGCATGGTCCAGAATGCTCCTGTACTATAATAGTAGGGCATGTTGCAGGGTACTTAACACTGGTATAAAGAAAGAGAGAGGAGAAATAAAATCCACAGTAAAAGTGCCTCTGAATAAAGGATGAATAATGGCCATGCATTTTGGACACTGTGGGCGAAGCAGGATTTTTGACAAGCCCTTTTTTCATTCTCCTCATTTTTTCTCGTTTCCTTCTTTTTCACCTCCTCCTCTTCTTCATTCTTCATTGCTGTCTTCTGGTTTCTCCTTTGAATTAAGGGAGGGAGAAGGTTTGCTGTGATTTATACTTTGGGTCACTTTGGAATATCCCTAAAAGAGAAATCTGGCCTTCATTTTTCTTTTCGAGCTGCTTGTGCTGTGGTGTCTAGGCTCTAGGTCATACTGCCAGTGAGAGCCAATTAAGGACATCTATGTAAGGTCAAGGCCACCACGTGCATGCTTATGAGATTACGCCCACACTATAGCCATACATGGAGATCTACAGTGGTGATATGATCACACAAACCCGCTAAGGCTGTGGGAATGAGTTCCGGCTTAAACATTTGTGGATAAAATACATTTATTGTGGCTGATTTTAAGATATCAACGTGATGTAACTGAACTTAGAGATAGGAAGGGAGGCTCCTTGC
The DNA here is from genome assembly GCA_004026765.1 of Micronycteris hirsuta. Taxonomy (NCBI): domain Eukaryota; kingdom Metazoa; phylum Chordata; class Mammalia; order Chiroptera; family Phyllostomidae; genus Micronycteris; species Micronycteris hirsuta. The sequence continues at coordinate 19,224 of PVJI01024929.1, read as the reverse complement.
CCACTTCTTGTTTTGTAAATTAGCTTCATCTTTTCTAGAGCTCAGTAGGAACTACTTGGTGATTGATGTGGAAAAATTTAAGTTTAAATGTAGAGAGTATGTGTCACTATCAGAAAGAGAAAGGAAACACTAATAAAAAACTGCATAGGGAATTTTCTGCAAGAATTTTAACTGAAATTGGAGGAAGTATAGCAAGTGATCTACTGAAAGATCAGAGGGACTGAACTTAAATTTCCTAGGACAATTATTTCTGGTCTCCAACACTGGGCATTACTAGAGTGTTCTATTACTCAGTGTTTTCTTATGTACTACCAGTAGTTACCTGCTATGCAATTTGTCTCCGAAGATTTTGCCTTCGTCTTTCTCCAACTGTAGGACTTATCTAGCTTTGAATACCATCTGGTTTATCAAGGAATAAATAGGGAAGTTTCCAGGTGATATATTAGTACCCAGATGTTCAGAGAGTTCAGATCCATCTGGAAATATTTCAATGCTCAGGTCGATAAAAGTCTCCTAAGATTCTCAAGCCTAATAGTTACCTATTTTCTCTGCATTATTCAGGGCATGAAGAGGTTGCAGCTTCTAAAGTGGGACAGAGGAATGAGAAGACCCCTCGACTTAATACTTTCACAAAAAATTGGGTCAAATTCATCAGTAATTGTACATTTTCCATTTAAGAAATAGATATTGTTTATTTATAACATTTTTTTAAAGATTTTATTTTTATTTATTATTAGAGAGAGGGGAAGAAAGGAGACAGAGAAGGAGAGAAACAGCAATGTGTGGTTGCCTCTCACATGGCCCTCACGGGGACCTGGCCTGCAAACTAGGCATGTGCCCCGACTGGGAATCGAACCGGGACCGCTTGGTTCCCAGCCCGCACTCAATCCACTGAGCTACACCAGCCAGGGCTATTTATAAAATTTTTAAAATATGAATCTCCATCCATAAGACAGATAGCTTCATGAGGACTGAAAGTAAATTTTTTGACTTAAACTTATGCTGCCCCTTATCAGTACTTCCCCTAGGTGTGATTAATTAAATAATAGCATGATAGAAACCAGAATGCAAGTGCTTTCGAACATTTCAATGTGTCATGAGAACAAAAGTCTATTTTAGGTCATTTGAAACAGGCTCATAACATGAACTAAACAGATCAGTTTTATGATGATTAATGTCAGGAATTTTTTGGTCCAATGATGTTGGGCCAAAATCTATTTTGGTCTAAAATCTACTTTGTAATGTGAGAAATATGTATGTTAAAATATTGTAAAAATTAGATGAATCCAAACTGTATGTAGTTGATGATCACAGTCCCATGTGTGGACTGTGGAAAGTACACAATAATATTCTTATAAGTCGTAATAAGACTACAGATAATTAATAGTTGTTTTTATTTTCTATAGTGTGTATATAGGAGAATATTAACTTAAAATTTAAAAATTAAAAAATCACTTGCTTTACAATTAAAACAGTCATTAAAAGAAATCAAAATTTTTAATATTTTTTACTTTATCCCTGTTTGAGAAGAATATCTGAATTTCTCTTTGTTCTCATCAACTTTTAAATCCTGGATCAAGAATTTAAAGCCTGCCTTTAAAGTTTTTCACAAAGAAGATTTACAGAGTTTTAGAAGTGAACACATAATACTCCTTGTCATTTTTATTCACTCTTCACATTGAAACCTTCCAAACCCTTTGGGTCCCTGAGTCAGAGTTTCTGATGACTTAATTTTTCAGGAGAAGTAGAGCAAAGTTGATGACCAAAGGACATTTTCAGATGTCGAATGAGGTCAGGTATCACTGAGCATATCTCTACCACCTGGGAGGCCAGAGCCAGCAAAGACTCTTACATTTTGAAAACACAGTTTACTCAGGGACTTGGAAAGTTCTTTCAGGGTCACTTACGGCTTTTGAATTTCAACTTTAATTCTATTCCAGGTTGAATTCCTTATTGTGTTATTTTTAATTATAAAAAGGGCTTATTTTAGAGGATTAAAACTATGGTAAAATGGAAAGATGAATTAAATCATCAAGCTTACCTCATGAAGACACAAATGACTAACATTTTATGAATGTTTTTGCTCACAGATAAAATCAAAGTATTACAGTATGCACAACTTGAGTTTCTATTTTGCTTCTTAACAACTAAATGGAAGAATTGCTCCATGTTATTTCTGCCAACACAAACTAAGTTTAAATCGTTGAACCTGAAAGGGGAAATCATGTGATGGAGTGGAGAGCCCATTTGATGGGGCACTGAGAGCCAGGATGTAGTCCCCATGGTGCCCCTGTGTGGAATACAAATACGGGTGCCAGTTTGCCAGTTTCTCTGGTTGGGGGTCTGCATTTCTAATAAGGAGTGTCTGGGACCACCCACTGAGAAATCAATGGATTAGATCATACTTTGTCTTCAGAATTGTTAGGGAGGAGTTAGAAAAATCCATAGACTATAGAGGATGCACAGGAAAGATACTAAAGTCGCCAGCACTACCTCTTTGAAAAAACTTCAGGATAAGAGGCTTCCCAGGAGTCGCTGTTCGGAGGGCAGCAGCTGCACTCCTGGAGGTCCCCCCGCCCCCCGCCGTCGCTTCCCTCAGCTCTGTCAAGCATTCTCAACTTTCACAGCACCCTTGCTTTTCCCATCTCTTCCCTTCATGCATGCTTCCCATCACCTTTCAAGTCCTAAGTTTAGTTAATGGCAGAGTACCTACTGGAAGCTAGGTCCTTTGACCTCTTTTCAAGGATTTTCCTACTGAACCATTCTTCAAATCCTAATTTTCAGGGTCCCCAAGAAGTATTTTTTCCAGGAAGCCTTTTCCCAGTCCTCCAGTCTTCTGTGTTTTCAAAGGAAGTCCCCCCACCCCTGTGGGCTCATTTCTTTCATCATGTTGATAATACAGGTAGTTCACTTAGCATTCTTCCCTACTAGACTGAGTTAACTTAGAGCTAAGCATAGTTGCTAACATAGAATATATACACAATAATATTTTATGAATTAACAGATGAATATGTAATCATCTTAGGGTTGTATATGGTTAAAATGACATAGCATGTGTTTTCTCCCCTTGGGTAAGCTCTGTGTTTCTTCAGATGCCGATATTTTGAAGTTTCAAGTCTTGTTTAGGCAGCATTCATAGTAATTCATCTTTTCTGAAACAGCAAGAGTATATCATTTCACTCTATTACACATTCATCTTGAGGTAGATTTCTTTTTAAATTTATTTCAATCAGTTGGCCTGATATCCATCACAGACTTCATTTTAAATTGTCATTTTATCATCCGATCAGAATAACTGCTCTGTAAAGGAAAGAAATAAAATGTTCAAAGAAGATAGTTATGTCTATTGACACCATATTAAAATGTAAATGTAAGGCAAACTGGAAGAAGTCAAGTTGTCAAATAATCTGGATCATTTCCGAGTCCAGGAGAAAAATTTAAATTATGCATTTTCTCGATAGCAAGCCATTGCAAGCCTCTATATGCATATTCTTTGAAAGAAAAACAGAGAAACTGAAGTGAACTGGGGAATATTTATTCTTTATGCTTGGTTACACAGTGAGAACATCCATTGATATTTTCTAACATATTTTCAAAAATAAACTTTCATTTTTAAACGTCTGTATTATGCAAATGATTTCTGAACCATTTTAGGTTTCAAGTTCCACCTTCTCAGTTCCACACTGCCTCCATGCACCTTTCATGCCTGTCAATAGACCTCAGATATTCAGCCTGTTTCATTTCTGTTGGTAGTCACTGCCTTTGAGGATTTCTTTCCCCTTAGACTAGCTGAGAAATTGTACAGAACCCGTCAAGCTCCTTGCTTTCTTATACAACTTGGACACAGGATTCATAATTTAAGAATTTCCTTGCTGACTCTCATCACACTATGTTTTCTGGCCCCCAATTACCTCCCTGATTTGATCTCTTACATTCTTTCTTTGCCTTACTCCCTTCCTGCCTCTTTTTTTAAAAAATATTACTTTATTGTTATTTGATTACAGTTGTTTGCATCCTCTCCCCTCCCCTCCCACCACCCCCTCCAAACCCACCTCCCTCCTGTGCCTCCACCCTCCCCCTTGGTTCAGTCCATGTGTCCTCTATAGTGGTTCTTGTAAACCCTTCTCCCCATAATCTCCTCCCCCCTCCCCTCTGGCTATTGTTAGACTGTTCTTAATTTCAATATCTCTGGTTATGTTTTTCTTGCTTTTTTTCTTTTATTGATTATATTCCAGTTAAAGGTGAGATCATATGGTATTTGCCCCTCACCGCCTGGCTTATTTCGCTTAGCATAATGCTCTCCAGTTCCATCCATGCTGTTGCAAAGGGTATAAGCTCCTTCTTTCTCTTTGCTGCGTAGAATTCCCCTGCCTCTTTGATCTCCTTGCTGGTCCCAAGCCACCAGGCACCCACCTGGTGCTCAGAGCCATTGGCCCTTCTCTGCTTGCCGCACTCCTCCTTTCCCCTGGACGGCAGCCTGGGCCGTCTCTCACTGCCCCTGGGTCTGTATTCAAATGTCAGCTAATCAAAGATTAGCCTTGTTCACTGTGCTTTATGATTATTTTTTCATAGCATTTACCACCTGCTGAATCATTAGGTATGTGATTGTTTTGTGTCTATTACGATGAATCTGAATATGCTCACACGAGAGTAATGACTGTTTCTGTTTCCCTTACTGTTCCTGCCCTAGCACCTAGGTAGGGCCTGGCACACGACTGGTGCTCAAAAATAGTTTTGACCATTTACATACAGAGGTGGGCTAATGTAGATTTACAGTTGTGAGTACATAAAACACAGTTTATTTTTGTATAATTATTTATTATTTTTTATTATTATTATTAACCTACTTTTGTTCACACTGTATCTTTTCTGTGATATTCTCATTCCTCTATTTTTCATCTTTCTCTTACTGGATTTTAAGAAACTCTTACATATATTATAATTATTACAAAAATATTTTTTCTCTGTCTTTTTCATTCATTTTGATTCTGAGTGTTCTTTTTCCCAGTCAAACCTGTCACTTCTCTGTACTGTTTCTGAATTACGTGACATATTTTCTTACAGAGTTCTTTCCAAAACACTTCTGTGGGTTTTTTAAAAAATATATTAAGATTTTTCAGCTTCCTAGAAGTTTCTTTAGTGCAATGATTAGCCTGTTGTTCTATTATTGATATTTACTTGTTATTCAATCCTCCTCTAAGATTGCAAGTGACACCTTTATTATATTCTAAATTATTTATGTTTACGTGACTTTCTGTTCTTTCCATTGTCTGTCTGTCTCTCAGCTACTGCCACATTGCACCAGTTACTGTCGCTTTACATAAAGCATTTCTTAGTCATGTAGGCCAAACACCCTTTGTCATGTCTTTCCAGCTTGCTCTTCGGTAGTCTGAAACAACTGTTGTTTCAGGCGAACACAATCCCAGAAACCCCTTGACATTGCCTTAAACCAAATCACCCTAATTTCAAAAGAATTTACTGTCAATAACATTTGGTTTTCTAATATATAAGGTAAAAGCAAATGTAATAAATCACCCAGCCCTGCCCTGCCTGCCTGTTTCATTGCCAGGCAGGTGCAGGGAGCTCAAGGGCTCACTGGTCTGCCCGCACTTCCAGCCTGGGGCAGTCCAACCCTACCCTAAAAAAAAATCCCTAAGTTGCATTTTGCTGCAACAAATTTGCTTTAGTTGATGGTAAAAAAAAAAAAAAGCTGAAATGCTCTCCCAATAAAATGATCATCTTGAATGATCTGAAAAAGAAGGCTGTTATTAGAATAGAAGTTTCTACAAAGGTCAAGGTGTTCGAATTAAGGTGAGATACAATAATGGTCGTTTGGACCCTGTAATTAAGGTGCTCACATGCACACACGTAAGTAGCATGTCTTTGAAACCTGCTGTAATCCTAAAGGCCATTGTGTCTCATGTTACCATAGTCGTGATTTCTCGCAGGCCTTCCCTGTGTACACACCCGGGTCATGTGCAGCCTATGGACCTGGCCAGCACCAAGGAGCCTCCCATGGACATTCCCACATACAGGGGTGTCCTGGGCAGTGCTGCCCTCAGCCAACAGGGAACAGAGTTGCAATCTGAAAAGGGGGCTGTCCTGGGAACATTTGCTATTTCTCCAGGGCATTTACTCCAGGAAGGAAGAAGGGGATCTCAAGCAGCAAATACCGATTTCATTAACTTCTGTCAAGATGCTTCCCCGTCTGTGTATCAAGTGACCACGGTACAGTGCATATTTTTGCAGTGAAAGATAAAAAAAAAAAGAATAAATAGTCTAGTTTGGTGTCAGCCAGTTTCTTTACAAAATAGTTCAGTTCCAAATCAAGTTTTTGCAAATTTCACATTCCTCAGGCTCTTCACACATTTGTGCTTTTGGAACAGAGTCAAATACTGTCATTTTCATTTGTGCAGAAGGCAGCTACTATACACATTCTTATTCAACTTCAAGGAGGTGTACCTCGAGGGTGTCTATGCACAGTTTCTGGAAATGATCAGTGACAGACTTTCTCTTCACAAGTATGGGCCATAGACACCCACACTGCCCCCTGTTAGTGTGCTGACTGCACCTCTGAGACCCCTCTGGGGCCAGGGCTGGCACACCGTGGAACTTGTGGGGCGGCACTGGTGACCCTCGGCCTCGGAGCCATCTGTGGTCCTTTGCTTTCCTGTGGAAAGCTTCCCATTTTCAGTATTGAAAGAAAAGAATAATTACCAAGGCATAAGTGGATACTGAAGTGACTTTGAACAATTTGTGCCTGCCTGTCAGCTTGTCTTTTACTTCAACTGTGAAGTTTAGAGTTAGTGGTCCCACTGCATCCTTTACACCTAAAATGGTAGGGGTGGGTTGGCAGGGTGAACTCCATGCCAACTTAGAAGCCAGGTTAAGAAAAGCATGAACAAATTCAAATATTTTTTGCAACAGATTCTGTGGTGTTTAACTGAGTCTAAAGTGAAGGAAGGACTAATGTTAGTGCAAACGTTGGTTCTTACAGTAGAACAAGATTTAAATGGAATAACACCAGCAGCTTGCCTTGAAAAAGAAGAAAAATTCCTTCTCCAGTCTGAACATGAAGAAAAAAGGCACAACTATGGTAGAAAACATCATGTGGACATCTCCTCCTGTGCCAATCCAACGTTACCACCTTTGCCATGCCTGTGAGACGGGTTGGTCTGTGCACACACGCAGCGTGCTGCCGTTACCGGTTTCTGGGTTGCCACCATTACAACGGGCGTGCCAGACCCACCCAAAGAGCGCAGGTGTTTTGCGCTGCCCCTACGGGAGCAGCCAGTCTTCCCCAGGAGTGTGACCGGATCTTCTAACTAGGGAGAGTTGGCTTTACTCAGCGTCAAAACTAAATTTCTCTGTTATGTGTAGGGAACAAAGTAAAGCATGGATCTTAAAAATTAGCCACTTAATTTAGCGCACATTAAGGAAATATTCAACATTTCTTTCAACCAAGAGATGCTGGAGAGCATTCTCCGGTGGCTCCTGTGGAAGTTGAGCATGATGCCTTAGTCAGTCTGCCATTTCCACATTCCTTTCTCACCACCTTTTTCTGTCCCCAACGTTTGTAAGAGGAGCTACACACTACCATTTTGGGAAGTGAAGGCACATTACAATTTTTTAAATAAATTTTTTTAAGATTATTTATTTATTTATTTTTAGACAGAAGGGAATGGAGGGAGAAAGAGAGGGAAAGAAACACCAATGTGTGGTTGCCTTTCATGTAGCCCCCACTGGGGACCTGGCCTGCAACCCAGGCATGTGCCCTGACTGGGAATCGAACTGGCGATCATTTGGTTCGCAGCCCACACTCAATCCACTGAGCTACACCAGCCAGGGCACATTACAATTTTTTAAACGTTGGATAAACTGCAGTAAGTTATGGGCTCTACATTCGTAAGTACTACATGAGGTATATATTTAATTAAAATCCTGATAAAGAGCTATAACTGTGTGTTTTTGATTTCAGGTTGCAAATATTTACAACCAGCATTGCAAATTCTCAGTTGTGCAACAAATGTAACAAAGAGATTAAGCATCAGCGTAATATGATGGTTTTGTACTTTCTGGTCTTGCTCTTCACCCAGGTGTCCTTAATGGACACTTAATTTTATTTTCATACATAACAATTTTGGGAGAAAAATCTGTGAAACATGGTTAATGCATTTCACTTCCAAAATATATTGCCTTGGGGTAGAGCTTTTATTTTATTTTTAATTCCAAACTTGTGCTTTAAATGCACCTTTGTGGAATAAAATTCTCAGTTTCAGGAAGTGACATGTTAGCACTTGTTATTCTACTGGGAAATGTTACCAGACTAATCCTCAGCTCAGACTGGGAGAGACTGACAGGCACACATATTGCGTAACGCACGCTGATTTTTCACAGGAACAGAAATATTTGCAGAGATTGACAGAGCAATTCTTTCCAGACAATATACACTTTGCTTTTGTAGCCCTTCACACACACACACACACACACACACACACACACACACACACACACAGGAAAAAAGTTTTCTTAGTTTGATTTTTCACTTCTTTGTTTTGGGCTTAAAGGTAAACATATCTTCTGAACTTTTATGTCTATAAAATAGTGCTCTGGCCCTGATTGGTGTGGCTCAGTGGATTGAGCACAGGCCTGCAAACCAAAGGGTCTCCAGTTCGATTCCCAGTCAGGACACATGCCTAGGTTGTGGCCCAGGTACCTAGTAGGGGGCACGTGAGAGGCAACCACACACTGATGTTCCTCTCCCTCTCTTTCTCCTTCCCTTCCCCTCTCTCTAAAAATAAATAAATGAAATCTTAAAAAATAAAAGAGTGCTCTGGATAAAATAAATGTGAACAATGTATGAAAGTGGACCCCCAAAACCCCCAGAGTTTATTTATAAAAAATTGTGTGCCCTGGCTAGTGTAGCTCAGTAGACTGAGCACGGGCCTGTGAACCAAAGGGTCACTGGTTGGTTCAATTCCCAGTCAGAGCACATGCCTGGGTTGTAGGCCAGGTCCCCAGTAGGGGGCATGCAAGAGGCAACCACACATCAGTGTTTCTCTCCCTCTTTCTTCTTCCCTTCCCCTTCTCTCTAAACATAAATAATAAATTCTTTTAAAAAATGTGTATTTTTTCTTCCATGTTTAAACTTCAGTCACTGTTGAAGTACTATGCACTTGATGCAATACACCTATCGAGACTGTTTTGTACTGCTCAAAACAGTTTTTGAACTCGTTGATTTTAATGCCTTTTAATGCTTCTATCAGTTTTTGTTTCACCTCATCCACATTGGCAAAATGTTTCCCTTTGAAGACTTTTTTTCATCTGGGGAAACAAAAAAGTCACTCAGAGTGAAATTGGGTGAATAGGGAAGATGGGTCACAGGGGCCATGCTGTTTTTGGTCAAAAACTACTGAACACAGCACGGTGTGGGCAGGTGCACTTGTAAATCACCCATTGCAAAATGGGCAAACAAGATGAGTCTTCAGAAAAATTTACTGAAGCCGAATGCAACCTCTCACAACAATGCCAGTTGGTGCACTGATACAGTTGGGTTCCAAGAACATTCACCTAGTGGAGGATGCCTGTACTACAAGGAGACCGTGCTCCAGAAGATAATGCCAGAGTTTTTTGGGATTCCCCCCTTGTATAAGTAAACCAAAAATTCCTGAGTAAAAGTTTCTTGATTATATGCACAATCCTGAGGAAAGCATTCGATTGTATTTTATCCTGGATGTTGCATTTAAAAAATTGAGATCATGTATGCATTATCACTGTGGTTTTAAATGTTATGTCTCAAAGAGGATTTACTTCCTCATTATGTCCAGGAGGCCTTGCAGTAGCCCTGGCCCCTTTCATCCACAAGCACCACAAAGATGTTCTAAACTGCCGATCTGATTATGTTTCTCTTCTGAGGAATCTTCAAAGTCTCCTCTTGCTTTCAGGATAGCTATAAAGACCTTAGCCCTACTTTGAAGGATTTGCGACCTACTTTCCCTGACCCAATTTCTGTCCCTTCTTCTCATTACTTCACCCCTACCACTCCTCAGACTATGTTCCATCAAGATTTTCCAGACTAGCTGGGCTCTTTCTAGATTGTGCCTTTGTTGGCTGTTCCTTCTGAATCAGATTCATGCCCCCCGTTTCTCTGCCTAGCAAAATAAAGCTTCATCTTTTAAGATTCATCATGGATGTAATTGTCTTAGTAAAACCTCGCCTACTTACCCCAAGGTAGATTAATCCTTTCTTCATTCCCATAAGTCCCTCAAGTCGGCTCTCATTATACCATTTATTATGCTGTTATATATTTATAGAATTGTTCACTTATGGCTGTGCCCTCCACTATACTATGGGCTGTTTGAGGATGTGACTGGCGTGAATTTCTCATTGCTGGAGGTGTTCAAGTCCAATGCTGGAAGCAAAGGATGAGGCAAGCGGCCATAGGAACCAGTGTTGAGTGGGTTGTTCCCCAAGATGACGAGGAAGCCCCTTTCAGTTTTAAGTGTGAGGAATTTCCTTGCCCTGCTACCATTCTCACTGAGGAAGGGGGAGGGGAAAGTTGGCACCAGGGGCAGGGCAGAAGGTGAAGTCTCTGGTAACAGTGTATCTTTTCTAACTTTAATCAGCAACTTTGATACATTCTTTTCTCCTCATCATTTCATGAGGTCCCAGGGCTCCTATAAATGAAAAAGGGCTCTCCTCACTATAAAACATTTGAGGAGTCTGCTGGACTGATACTAACGCTATTAAGCATTTGCTATATTCCAGGCATTTTTTTCTAAATGCTTTACATACGTTAATGCACTCAACCCTCATGGTAACTCCGTAAAATAGGTATCACTAGTGTAGATGAGAAAAACGCAGAGTTCATAAAACTTGCTTAAATATATGGTGCTGGTAAGAGGCAGAGCTGGGATTCAAACCCAGGCAATATGGCCCAGGTCCCTACAGCTTTCTGCAGTCCGCGATTGGGGATATGTTGTCTTTGGAACTATTGCCACCTTCTCAAATCGTTAGCCTCTAAACACTGAGTCATGGGGCTCAAGGTCAGCACTAACTGCATGCAGGTGTTTTCTGAAGTTGCTCCTTTTCAAAGTCCAGAGAACAACACGCCAAGTTCATGTTACTCTTGTACCCATGTTACTCTATTCTTTCCTTCTCTCCTATTTACTCCCTGCAGCCAATTGATCTTAAAATACACAATTCTTCCTCCCGAATATTTAAAAAAAGATTTTAGTTATTTTAGAAAGAGGGGAAGGGAAGGAGAAAGAAGGAGAGAAATATTGATGTGCAAGAGAAACATCTCTCAGCTGCCTCTCGCCGAGTCCCCTACTGGGGACCTGACCCGCAATGCAGGCCTGTGTCCTGACCGGAAATGGAGCTGGCAACCTTTTGAACCACAGGATGATACTCAACCCACTGAGCCATGCCAGTAAGGGCAAAATACACAATTCTGATTATGTTACTTCCCAGCAAAAGAGTCCTTCATTATCACCCCCTGCTTTGGGATAACATCTAAACACCTGAGCAGAAAATGAAAAGCCTTGCATGAGGTGGGCCCACTCTTCTGGTGTTAGATCTGGGTTTGGTAGAAGTCAGAAAGAAAGTAGGCAATTAGGCCATAAGCAGTGCAGCTTCAAGATGTGAGGCTCCCCATAACATTTACGTCCTAAATTCCCAAGAACTTCTCCAAATACACTGGCTATCTTAGGCATTACACACGGTGTTCCCTGTCTGACCATTGTCCCACTTCCTGAAGAAATTTTATTTGTTTAAAAGTGGTTTTTCTTATTTTCTTTTTTTATTGTTGTTCTATTACAGTTGTCCCAATTTCCCTCCCATTGCTCTTCCTTGCCCCACTCCCCCACCTGCTCCCACAGTCAATCCACCCTGTTGTCCATGTCCATGGGTCATTGCTACTTGTTCTTTGACTGGCCCTTCTTTCCTCCCTTAATTGAGCTAAGCCAAACCACAACAGTCTGATCTAGACTGGAGGACCTAAGAGAATGGCTGCTCAGACTTGGCTTAATTTGTTTCACAGGAGTGGACTGAGGAAGAAGCTGAACTGAGATGCAGTCACAGCAAAGGCCTCAGGGGATCCCGTGCTGCATTAGCTTCCTGTAGCTGCTATAACAAATGACTATGCACTGGGTGCTTTAAAACAGTACACATATTTTCTCTTGCTTTCTGGAGGCCAGGGCCTTAGATCAGTAACACTGAGCCACACTCTTTACAGAAGCTCGAGGGGAAAGTCCATCCCTTGCCTCTCGCTGTGGCGGCTGACACTCCTTGGACTGTGGCCGCGTCGCTCCAATTCCTCCCTCTGTCTTCACAGTACCTGCTCCTCATGTGATTACATTTTTAGGGCCCACTCTAATATCTCCCAGTCACTACGCCCTTAATTTAATCACATCTGTGAAGACACATTTTCCATGTAAAATAGCATTTACAGGTTCCAGGGATTAGGACTTGGTATCTTTGGGGGCCATTTTAAGGAGAGCTCTGGCACTGAGATGACCCACCAGAATTACCCTCTGTCAGAGGCAAGTCAGTTAACATTTTTTATCCCTAAACTGATATTTTAGATAAATCAGGCTACCTTGCCAGTGGAGGCATACCCTCAGGCCAAGGGGCCCCTGTTCAAGGAAGGCAGTTTGCAGGGAAAAGACTCAAGTTTGAGCCTCTAGCAGGTAACACAGCTGGCAGCCAGGGTTGAGCATTTTGGTCCTAAAGTGGGGATCTGGGTGGTGCCTCACTATATCCACTCTGCCTACTGCCCTTTATGGACTGTAACTGTGCCACAGTGGCTGATTTCTGGGTTTATTTCTTACTGTGTCATGAAGCCTTCCGCCAGCCCGGTCCTCACCAGCAGCTGGGGCGTCCCCACCCTTGGTGTTTCCAGGGTAAATTACTTGAGCTCTGTGCTTTGGAACTAGTTTAATACGTCCTTTGCCAAGGAGCTGCGCTGGCCAAGGAACCACAGATTTTCAGTTTCACAGAGACAACAGCTGGGGTTATAAGCCTATAGCTGAGAACTTCCTTACGGAGTTTGTCATATGTCACTTTGTCAAACAAGACAAGGTTATTGAGCTCATCCAGAACTTTGCCTTTGGCCCACTTCCTCTTTTTTACCTTGACCCCACATTTGTTCTCTGGGTCTTTGTCTTTCTTGGCTGACTTTCTAGCATCTTTCTTCTTCTCGTCATCCTTGGGCAGCCTAGTGAACCTTGGAGATAACTGTAATTTAAATATCATATTGTATGTAAACCTTCCTGTATCTTGTCTTTCTCCAGTTTTTTCCTATGAGGAATTAGTCTTTCTCTTTGCTGTGTTTTCATGTTACTTATTCATGCTTCTAGTACTTACCCTACCTGTGTAAAGATTAATATTTACAGTTCTGTCTTCCTGCAATAGGCTGTTAGCACCTTAAGGGTAGGGTCCCTGATTTGTCCTCAGTATGTGCCAGACAGTAGGTGCTCATGAATGTTTAATTAATGGACTAATAAATGTAGCTTAAAGCCACTGCTCTCTGCCTATTGATCAATTGGTGGAGCAGACGGAACAGCCAACTGGAGGAACAAAAGCCATCAAGCATGTCTAACAAAAGTGATTGTGAATCGGGAGGCAGTAAACAGTATCTCAAGGGTCACAGCTGTTTCACTCTGCCTTTCAGCCAAGAAATGCCGTGATTTACTTTCTGCTCTTGCCAAGCATGAAGAAATAAAGTCATAAACAAAACATGAAGAAGTGAGGGATTACTGAGGTCGGATGGACAGGTCAATCTGCTTGCCCACCTGTGGGCAGCCAAGCATGATTAAAAAGTAATGCACTTTCCCCTTCTGTCGCCATCTCACGACCTTTGCCCTTTCACAAAAATGAAGGGGTCTTCCGTGAGGAACGCAGTCTCAACCCCGACATCGCTAACAAAGTCGGCTTTATACACAGAGGACATTGAGTACCTCCGACAACGCAGGGGTATCAAAATGTATGCCCCATATACACCCCTTCTTGCTTCAGGTTGTTAAATTCCAAGCCTGCCCTTGTGTAATACCTATCTCAAAAGGAGGTTAAAAGGATCGAACGGTTTAAGAATTAATGAATATAGAAACTCTTAGGATGGTACACATGGCACATAAATATTTTTGTGTCCATTATTTTCCTTTAACAGTTGAAGTTCAGTAACAGGTCAATTTATTCATAAGGAAGCCTTAGAAGAACAAGGCCAATGTGGCAGTTAATATATATTCTATATAAATTTTACATTTAGATGCATAGTAAGAGTTCAAACAGTATGAAGCAATATTAAATGAAAAATAACTCGTCCTTCTTTCCCCAAATCTGTTAGTACAAGTTATTTTAAATAATATGCTGAAAGCTTTTTTTCGCAATACATCACCTTTATAAAGTAATCATAAACTGTGCCTATGAAAGATTAGGGATTTAATTTGTACTACATCTTCCTTACTAATTTTATGTATATTATTTAATAGTTCTTCTATTGGTTTTAGTTTTATTTATAGCTCTAAGTAATACATATTTCTATTTTTGTCATCCTATAGATTATCCCTTGATGCCTATCATTCAAAAAACTAAATTATAATTTTGCATAATCTGATACCCAGTGGTTCACTGATAAACTGGTGCATTGGTGGGGGGAGGGGGGAGGCTGGTTTGTAGCACTTGCCTACTTCCGTGAGCGATTTCCGCCTGCCAACCTGACTGTGTTTGATGCTTTTCCCGTGGTTTGATTTTTTAAAAAATCAAGATGCACCTATAGAGTTATGATTATATAATGTTATTTAATATAAAACCAGTATTGTGATTTCCCATAGAGAAATGATATGCAGTCTTGAAGCACATAAGCAAATAGGATAGAAATTTTAAGTTCCGATTGCAATTTAGAAAGAAATCAATCAGTCTGAAGCAGAACATGGCTCCTCAGACATTCAGATGAGGAAATATAACGCAAGGTGGCAGGAACAACGGATCACAGATGAGCGCTAACTTTTACATAATCATGATCACAGAGGCACGCTGATTTGCAAAACACTTGGAGGGACCCCCAGCTGTCTTAGCATTACGGAGGGTTACCGCCAAAGGAGAACAGAGACAGGAAGTGATTGCCAGCCACATTACAAGAGAGCAACCAGAAACACGGCCGTGATTCTTAGCAAAAATTGGAGTGGTGTGAAACAAAGGGTAGATGGGTTTGAGATTTTGTATAAACATGTAAATTAAGCCTTCCTGCCTGGGAAATTATTGGCCACGGGCAGACCTGTTGTTTTTCTAAGTACATGTAAACACTAAGATGCAGAATTGCCTATCTTCTTTGACTCATTTTTTCTCCCTCCTGATCTCTGTCATTTGTTGGAACAATAGGAATTTCTGTAATGATTAAAATGTTTTCTTTCTTCACTGTTCAATTTTTATTTCTTTGCTTATTCATTCATGTATATATTCATTCATTCTACCTCATCACTTGCCATGTGGGGCTATTAAACACTTGAAATGTGACTAGTACAACTAGACAAGAAATATTTGATTTTATGTAATTCCATTTAAATCTGAAGACCACATGTGGCTACTGACTATGTAGTGACAGTTCTTTTTTTAGAATTATTTATTTATTTATTTTTAGAGAGAGGGGAAGGGAGGGAAAGAGAGAGGGAGAGAAACATTGATCAGTTGCCTCTTGCACACCCCCAACCAGGGACCTGGCCCACAAACCAGGCATGTGCCCTCACTGGGAATTGAACTAGTGACCTTTTGGTTTGTGGTGCAATGCTGTCTCACTGAGCCACACCACTCAGGGCTGGCAGTACGATTCTTAAAATATCCTTAGACTAAGGAAAGGCTAATATTCCTCCACTGGGAGCTCTGTAGTTTGGCCTGGGAATAAAACAATCTGCTCAGCTACTGCTTGGAAAGTCCTCTTTGCCCTTGAGGCCTGGGTCACATAGTCAGAGAAAGTAAGAGAATCAACATTTTATGACATTAAACTTGTACTACTGAAGGCCGAATAGTCTAAGGTGGAAAGTCAAATAGAGTCTCTTTTGTTTTATCCTCTTTATTGCTCAAAATCATAATGCATTTTATTTGGTTCATATTTGGGCTATGATGTTCTTGCCTATATCTCTGTTATTTCTAGAGATTCTAAACGCTTCTGCTTTACCTGGTGGGCAGAAGAATGATAGGCCTTCAAAATATGAAGGGCTTCCAGTGGCTTTTTAAATGCTACATATTTAATGGAATCCACTTGTTACAAAGGCACTATTCTCAAAGCCCTGTGAATTCCTACACTAATTTAGGCCTCTTGCTTTCTTTTCCTGCTTAACAGCTGGCACCTTGAGATTTCTCATCATATTCCCAAGTTAATTCATTCATAATTCAATAAATATTTGTTGACAGCCTACCAAATGCCAGATATTATCATAAACACTGGAAAATCAGTCATCAACAAAACAGAGTCTCTGAACTCATGAAGTTTGTATTTCAGTAGGGGTAGACAGTGGATAAACTAAAAAAAAAAATATGTCAGGCAGTGAAAATAAAGCAGAGTAATGGAAATCGAGAATATCGTGAGTGGAGAAAGATATGTGACTGGTTTCCATAGTTTTGTCATGGAAGACTTTTCAATAAGATGGCAGTTCCAACAAAGGCTTAAAAGAAGCAAGCCATGTGAATATTAAGTGAAGCACAGACATCGCAGAGGGAGCAACAAATGTTTCCAGGTGAGAAACTGCCTGGGGTGATGAGTTGAGCTCTTTGTCCATGGACAGGATTTGCCATTGGTCCGCATTTGTGTGAATGGGAGAACATAGGCAGGACACCTTATAGAAGGTTTCAACCCTGGGGTAGGAGCCTCCTTATTAGGAATCCTAGTTTTATTTTGGCAGAATGCCTTTGTTTGAGAAGGAAGGGCTTGACTGAAGCCTGGCTCACACTGTGTGTGTGTGTGTGTGTATATGTGTGTGTGTGTGTTTGTGTGTGTGTGTGTGTTAGAGGTGAAGGGATAAGACAACTCACCGGGCTGTCCTGACTATGGTTCCGTAACTACTTGAACTCCTACACTCTGACCCAGATGAGTTCCTCAGCTTCTTCTTCAGCTACGTATTGTCTTTATTTGTGTTTTGGACTATTTGCATTCTCTCTTATTTATCAGGCAAAACATTCCATGTTGCTTTCAATATTTTAAAACTTCTTCAGTATCTCTGATCACTAATAGCTCCACTCTCAGATTGGGGCTATATATAGATTATTCTCTACTTATGACCATTTTAATAGATTTTGGTAGGAAAGTAAATCCATGTGCTACCTTGGACTTGAAGTCCGAATTCTTATGGGCTGATGTGGCTGGAGCATGAGACAGGTGCACTGTGTGGGACAGTCCTGAGTGGGCCATCACAGCGAGGAAGATATTAGAGAATCAGCCCTTCACTGCTATGTTCTGAGAGTCCTACATTATGAGCACTATAGTGACTGAACTACTAGGTATGCTAAGGACTGATATTGTAAGGCTACGCGGCAGGGGGCTGATGGAATGAGTGACTTATGGAGGGTCTGCAGGAAGGTGAGATTATAGTTAGGGTTGGGAATGCAGACATCAATAACAGTGATTCAGTGATATCAGTGTCAGCGTGAAATGAGTATTTCCCTCAAAATATAAAAACATCTCAAATGAGAGACTATGTTCTAAAGAGTCTTGGGTATGTAGCGTTAAAGATTGTTGTGAAGTCTTTTCCTCATTTTTCGTGAGAAAGGGTAATCTTGAGGTGGGCTAGCCTACTGGTGAAAAGTGAAAGAATGCTCCAGAACCAGATTTTGGGGTAGGATATCTGTCTGTGAAATACAGCAGCCTGTTAAATCAGCAGCAGCCTGTAGGCCTGGAAGACTGGGAGGAAGTGGTGCTGAGGGATGTGGGCTCAGTTAAGTGCATGTGTACTGGTTATCATTGAATGGCGGTGCGGCCCTGCTCCCTGAGGCCTGGGTATCATTCCATGGTGGTCCAGTTCTGCTCCTTGAGGCCAGAGAGATGGGAAGTGTATTTTCCTGGGTGTAAGGAGCTTACCTCTGGACAAGGAGTTGGCAGAAAGAAGAAATGATTGCTCTTGTCTAACTTTGCTAGGTTAAATTAAAAAAAAACAAAAAATGATATCAAAACCCACATCTTATAAACATAAGGTCACTATTAGAATATGAACTATCTTATATGTGTATTCAACTATCTTCAAGTCACAGGTGGTCAGAATCAATTCGGTCAGCTTCTGTGAAAAGACATGTAGGCCATCTGAAAAACACGGGGTGAAATCTACTGCTTGTGTAACTAAACATTTAAAAAAACAGTAGAACAACAATTGCTCATTAGATATATAAATTGTTCCTTGCTGTCTTGTAACTGATAGTTCTGAGCCAACACCACACACTTTTATGTGTATGCCTGGCCAGCCTGCTGTGTCAGAGGTAATTATTCATCCATTTAACACATTTTATTTACTGAGCAGCTGCTCTGCGCCTGGCATTGTGCTCAGAAGTACAACAGTGTAACCACGTGATGTAGTCCTCAGCATCACGGAGCCTGCGATCTTACTTCCCCCCAAAATTGGCCGTATTCCTGCCCGCAGTGTGCTGGCCACTCAGTTTTAGTTTATCATTTAGCGCCTCCCCTGAGTTGGATCCCGTGCTTTTAAATGACAATCCGATTCATCTTACCGCCCAGTATAATTCTGCCCCCACAGACCAAGTCTTACAATTGCTCAAACAAACACTTCCAGACCCAACCCAGCATTCATTCACTTACTCAGCACTTTTTGTTAAAGGCCCTCCTTGTTAGACCCTGTCCTAGAACCACAGCCCAGATTCTGATTTGCCAAATTCAGGAATAAAGGATATGATAATTCTTAGTGAACAGCAACCTTGCCTTTACGTTTGTCAAAGGGAAGTTCTCTGAGTAGTGCTATACTTAACATTACCCTAATCATAACAGCAAGGATAACGCTTTCCTCGGTAATTTAATGAGGACTTTTTATTTGAAGAACTTGTACCTTTCCTGGATTTTTAAATTTTTTTTTTTAAATTATTTTATTGTTGTTCAATTACAGTTGTCCGCATTTACCCTCCCCCCACCCCACCCCAGGCAAACCCACCTCCCTCCCTTGCTTCCCCCCTCCCCCTTGGTTTTGTCCATGTGTCCTTCATTGCAGTTCCTGAATACCCTTGTCCCCCTTC
>PVJI01024928.1:0-21095 GCA_004026765.1 Micronycteris hirsuta | reverse complement strand
TATCTGAGAAGCACTTTATCTGCCCTTCCATTCTAAATGATAGCTTTGCTGGATAGAGTATTCTTGGATGTAGGTCCTTGCCTTTCATGACTTGGAATACTTCTCTCCAGTCCCTTCTTGCCTGCAAAGTCTCTTTTGAGAAATCAGCTGACAGTCTTATGGGAATTCCTTTGTAGGTAACTGTCTCCTTTTCTCTTGCGGCTTCTAAGATTTTCTCCTTATTTTTAATCTTGGGTAATGTAATTGTGATGTGTCTTGGTGTGTTCCTCTTTGGATCCAACTTTTTTTGGGACTCTCTGAGCTTCCGGGACTTCCTGAAAATCTATTTCCTTTGCCATCTTGGGGAAGTTCTCCTTCATTATTTGTTCAAATAAGTTTTCAATCCCTTGGTCTTCTTCTTCTCCTTCTGGCACCCCTATGACTCGGATGTTGGGACATTTAAAGATGTCCTGGAGGTTCCTAAGCCTCTCCTCAGTTTTTTGAATTCTTGTTTCTTCATTCTTTTCTGATTGGATGTTTTTTTCTTTCTGCTGGTCCACTCCATTGATTTGAGTCCCAGTTTTCTTCTCATCCCTTCTCATTTGTTCAAGTAATTGTAACCATTTTTCTTTGAATCCTGTGAGCATCCTGATTACCAATGCTTTGAACTGAGCATCTGATAGGTTGGCTATCTCTTCATCACTTAGTTGTATTTTTTCTGGAGCTTTGATGTGTTCTTTCATTTGGGCCATTTTTTTTTTCTTGGTGCGCCTGTTACTTTAAGGGGCAGAGCCTTAGGTGTTCACCAGGGCGGGGTAACCCACGTAGTTGTGTTGTGACGCTGTCTGTGGGGGCGGGGCCTGAGAGAACAATGCACTTGCTCTGTTCTCCGCACTTCCCCAGCTACCCACAAGCACGCTGGACCCTTCTTTGCTGGCTCTGGGGTGAGTGGATGGGCCTGCACAGTTCCAAGTCCCTGTGGGTCTCCCCAACTAACTCTCTTGTGAGGCCGGAAGTTCCTCCCACTGCCGCCTCAACCCCCACAGGTGTATTCAGTTGGTGGTTTGAGGCTTTATTCCCCTGCATTGGTGGGCTGCTCAGTCTGTTCCGCTCCCCAGCTTTTCCTCCCGGTTTATCTGTGCGAGATTGAGGGACCGTCCAGTCCACCAGTCTCAGCCCCGGTTTTGCCAAGTGCGCCTGCCACGTCCTGGTCAGGCACACCCGCCACGGGCCTCTCCGGGCAGCTGGAGCGTTGCTGGTACCGCTCCACAAACCGCGTCTTGCCGAGTGGTCTCCACCCGGCTGCGCCCTGCTTATCAGTCTGGATGAACGTGTCTTCTTTAACTCCTTGGTTGTCGGACTTCCACTCAGTTCAGTTTTCTGTCAGATCTGCTGTTTTTGTTTTTTAAATTGTTGTTTTTCCTCTTTTGGTTGTGCGAAGAGACACGGTGTGTCTACCTACGCCTCCATCTTGGCTGGAAGTCTGTCTCACTCACGGCGTTTCTAAGACCTCGCAAGTATTCTGAACTGGTATATTCTGCAATGTCCAGGAGACCGGAATAACACAGGGTCTTCAGAAAAAGTCAGGATGGAAACATTACATTTTTACCAGGGATTTTTTTTTCTTTTGCCTTATTCTCCTTTAGCAATTCAGATAAGAACTTTTTATTTCTTTCTTTGAAAAAGAGTGGTCTTTTCTTAAAAATTTAATATTTTTCTCTTAGTATTTTAGAAAAATATAAAAGAATTCTATCCATCGATAGCTCCATAACCAATAGGAATATTGGAAAATATGGATTTCCCTTTTTTTCTCCATCTTCCTTTTCCTCTCTTCCACCCTCCCTCCACCTCTCCCCCACTCTCCCTCCACCTCTCCCCCACTCTCCCTCCTTCATCATTGCACTGTGCATGGCAGCATAAATCGCCCACCTTCACCTGCTTAGGCTTTACCAGAATAGGCCCCCTGAAACTGTTCCTCGGATCGTGCAGCATGGAGTCCATCAGCAGTGTTCCTTGAGAGGCCACTCTATTCTAGCACTCCAACTGGCCACCTTGTGGAATAGAGAATTTTTTTCAGAGCACTGTGGACAATTGCCCTCTATTCTGGAAATAGTTACACTCAGTGTCTCTCCCCTTCATTGTTCAAAATGGTAGCTCTCCTCCCTTCTCTCCCTTACTCTCCTTCCCTCTCCCGTCTCTCCATTCCCACCCCCTCCCCCTGTATCCAGTCATTCACGTGTGTCTGTGGTCAGTTGTGGTGGTGAGATGATTTTATAACCATTACCTCAGGACTTACAAGTCTAACATTTAATTCACTTTGGTTTGAAATATTTTAGGAAAGAAGTTCAGATCTGAGAAGTCAGGGTCCAACCAGAAGAAGTTCCAGAATTGTAAATGGCACAGAGAGATTGCTGTCAGCCCTGATACAAAAGTTCCAGACACCTTTATTCTTCCCTCAGTAAGATCTCAGTCTGCCTGAAGGTATTGTACCGGGGACATCGGGGGATTAAATGAAAGTGTCTTCTGTTAAGTCAATGAAAGGCAGAGTATTACAGGACTGGAGGATGCCTGAGCTCCCAGAGTGACCAGGTTGCATTTTGAACCTTGTGTGAACACTGTGAAGGCTCATCTCCTTCCCACATGCTCCAGTCTACGAAGGAGTAAGCAGCTCCTCGCTGCAACCTCTTCTCTTCTGCTCTTCCTTCATCTCCCTTCTCTTACTTTTCCCTTCCTCCCCTTCTTCTTCCCTTCCTCTGTATTTTTCAAACTTCAAAAAATTAGAACAAAGAATACTGGCCTCTCCAAATTTTCCATGTCTATCCTAAAGAGAAGCACAGAACTATCCTCACTGTTCTAAGAAGGGTCTTGCCATTGCTTAGAGTAGAATGGTGTGTTGTCGGAGAGACCCGGCCTCTAAAGAGATGTGTCTACGAAGCAGGAGTACCCTACTATGTCTTTTTTTAAGATTTTATTTATTTTTAAAGAGAGGGTAAGAAGCATTGATTGGTTGCCTCTTACATGACCCCAACCAAGAACCTGACCTGCAACCTGGGCATGTGCCCTGACCTGGGATTGAACTGGCGACCTTTCGGTTTGCTGGATGACACCCAACCTGCTCAGCATACCAGTCAGGGCCCTACTATGTCTTGATCTCTTCTCACCATGACAGAGAAAGAGAGATATTTGTATTCTGCAGTAACTGTGAATAGTCTGAGTATTTTATTGGGATCTACAATAACACTAGTTTAATTCTGGCAAATTTAGAATGAAAAACAAACAAGCAAACAAAAATAGGCAAAGCTACTCTACTACTCAAGTTACCATTATGGCCAGAGTTCAAGTGCCCTAAATCCACATTCCCAATGTGTGGTGGAATATATAAGACCAATGTCTAGTCGAGCAGACACTTGGGAGGCCACTTCAGTCCAAGTCCCCCTACAGGTGAGGCCAGGAGGATACAAAGGGACCTGGACAATATAAACACTGGGCTAGACTGTGAAGTTTGGGACTGCTGGTGCCTGCCTCGGGGTCCCCAGGGAGGATGGCGACACATCAGCATCCCCAGTGAATATAATCAGAAGTGCTGGAAGCAGCTAAGACCACAGAGACAGAGCCACCGCTCCCCTGCTGCAAGCCCAGCACACAGCCTCAGGTGTTCCTGTCCTTCAGAGAGTTCTCGAGTTGTCTTCTTGTTCCATGTCCACTGCCTTGGGCTCAGGTGTCTCTGTTCACTTGCCAGGGCTTCAGAGGCTTTTGTGTCTATTCAACTAGAAAAGGTGGGACTGCGGGACATGATGCTGGACGCCTTCCTCCTCAGGAAACGAACTGAACCGTGGCTGACGCAATGGAGAGCCTCGTGAGTGCAGTCAGAATGGCTCCCTAATGCTCTCGTGTTGTCTCTCACATCTGAGCAAATAAAAACTCTTAACCTGGCATCTGTGGCATTCAGCCTATTTGGATAGGACCATTGAAAATATACCATAGAGAACTGAAAAGGGGAGTTCGATCAGAAATGGAAAAGAAGCGATTCAAGCTAACTGCAGTCTAGTTTTTAAAATACATGCACTTTTCCAAGATCACATTTTGTTTTGTCACTTTCTAAATTGAACTGGTTTCAGCACCTGCTCTGGAACATTTGACCTTTCCTGAGTGACCCACTGGTACTTAAGGTGTTTAGACAAGGTGAACAGAGACTCTCACCATCTAATTCACCTGTTATTTTGGTTTTTCAGGCACTGCCACCGCGTTCCTACTAGCCCATCTGTTGAAAAGTGTTTAGAAAACTCGAGTCTTTAAACGGTTAAAAGTGTTGCTTAATTTTGTGAACATCATTTCATTATTTCTTCACTTTTGATGAGGAAATCATTAGGCTAGTGCATCTCTATTTGGGAGAGAAATGGCAGGTTTATAACTTCCAGGCTTTTTCCCCACCTGTGACTGAAAAGGAAAGACTTGCATTTACCTGACCCAGTTCTACAAACGGGATGTGAGGGAGGCCAGACTTCAAGATTACTGCTGAGCAATAGTGGCGACAAAGGACTCCTTTTAATAAGTCATTGAGGTGATAAATTACTTTTTTTTACTGCAATATTCAAAAATATTGACGAAGTGGAAACTGTAATAGCCCATTAACTGCTCTTAGGATTATCCAATGCTTCTCAGACTAGAAAGGGCTCGGGCAATATACCTGTTGAGTTTCGTCCAGGTCTGGAGTTTTAGCCTACTTATAAGCCAGTGAGTTAGCCTGTGACTGTCCTGTGGATGTTGGCAGAAGATACAAGATCCTAGGTCAGAGACAAAAGACCTTTATTATTCACAGCAGAGCAGGCAACATGAGCTTTATGTTTGTGCCAGTTCTCTTGGCCTCCCAAGTCCCAAGGGGGCAACATGGAGCAGCATGGGTGCAAGCAGTAGGTTTGTCACTGTTGAGTATGACTGAGCTTGAGGGAATTCACCTTTCTTACAGCAAGCCTGCTCTTTTTCCCCAGAGGGAGACATTGCCTTGTCCTTTAAGATTGCTTCCTGCAAACATGACCCTGGGTAATGGCCCAGGTAAAGAGTGGTCAGGGCCTTGCATTCCCGACTTACCCAGCAGAATGCGCAGGACGGGGAGAGCCCCGGGGAGGGCTGTTTCCCAGCAGGTTGAGCCCCAGAAGGAGTGACCAGAACACTCTCAACAGCGTGGCCTTTTTCTGCATGAAGTTTGCTGTGAGTCTGTACGTACACACTAGCTTGGGGAGTTTTTACAACCAACTGTCTCATAGAAGAACTACCATCTTTTTCTATTCTAGGAGGAAATTGAGAAAGCCAAGAGAGACGTTATAGTTGAATATTGTCAGAAGTAAGTATAGTGTATGTGAACTACACGTGCTGATTGCTCTCACTCTGAATTCAACAGCAATATTATATAGAAATCCAGACAATGTATCAGATGGTTTGTTTTAGGTAAGCCACAGTCCTATTGGATAAAACCATACTAAACTGTCCTCTGACACACAGAAGAAGGTGCCTCAGAGGGGAAGGACAGGAGGTGCTTTGAGGGGCCCATGCCTCTGCCTTCCTGCACTAGCAGCCTGACCCTGACAGAGATCTCTTCATGGCGGAGGTCCTCTGCTCTCTTTGAAAGTCCTTCCAGGGAAGCAGGTCCTGGAGCCTCTGTGAGAAATGGAACAACGTGGACTCACCTCCTGGCCATTATCTCTTCTGACTTTTCAGGTTTAACCACCACGGGTCTCACTATGCTCTTTGGGGTCAGATCATGGCATACTGCCACAGCCTGAGAGCTCCGCTGGAAGACTTCCCGACCATTGGGGAACCTTTTTCATGGTGGGGCAGCCACAAGAAAAGAAGGGGTTGAGGGACCCCAAGGGGGACCTCAAGGCTGAGCCCAGGTGGGTAATTTCCCTTGGAGCTTGTTACTCCCCCTCCTACCCCTCCCCTCCCAGGGAAGAGGCATGTTAAGTCTGGTATGGAAGCCTTGCTCCCTTTACTGAATTTGACCTTGCTTTTCTAGTCTAGAAGGACAAGAGGAAGAGTTAACACTTCAAGAATAAGAGTGTCCTTGTAGTTGAACCCAGAAGGCATTCTCTGTTTATGGGCTACTTGACTGCTTTTTCAATCTATGCAGCTTTATTTTCCCCTGGAGAGCCCTAAGATTTTTATCAGTCACACCCTTTTACATAAACCAGCATCTGAAATAAGCAAACAAATAAGTAGACTTGATCTTGAGCTGTCCTAGCTTCAAATATTTCACTCAGTGGAATAGAAGAAATATTAAGAGAGAAATGGTCTTGGATAAATCAGTGTTTTTCTGTATTTCCCTGACAGAGAAAAAAATATGTAAGTAGTGATATTAAGTGATGAGAGCAGAGCTGCTTCCATACTTTCTTATCATGCTTTATTCAGTTTCCCGAATGTTCTTAACTCAACCAACCTAGAATTCACTCACCTGGATGAGGAGCTAGCATACCTGTGCAGTCGGTGACCACATTTCCTTTAAAAAAACAAGGAGGTGTTATACAGTTCTGCAGTCTTGGGGCGGGGGAGGGGACGGGACAGCCTGTGGGTGAGCTTACCTCCCTCCTTACTCTTTCCTCACCGCATGGAGCTTAGTGCTGAGTACCGGGAATAATAAATACAAACAGACAGATGAAAGGGACCAAAAGTCCACTTGTATCAGAGCACTATTTCACTCCCTTTTTACTCGTGCGTTGTTCAAACATCATTTGTTCAGTGCCTACTTAGTACCAGGCACTTTGCTGTGTGCTGGAGTTACAAAGGTGGTTATAAATTCAGTATAGCAGGGGAAAGTTCTATAAACAAAAAGGTAACTTCAGAGATTTCAAAGATAACATCTTAAAGTTATGTAAAAAGTTCTGTGAGGGCATAAAGGAAGGAGTGTTCAGTCCAGGGCCTCAGGGAGAAAATCAAAGAGCAGGTGATAGGGAACTTGGAGTTTACCAAGCAAATGGGGGTGATAGAACAGGCTAGAGAATGAGAGAAGTTATGCCCTTGGCTGCCTGGCAACTGGCTATCAAAACAGCGGCCAGTCCTACCTTGATGCTGAAAAGGTGCCTAATTTGTGGATGCCAGTGTTTCGTCTCATGAGCCCCGGCGGTACTCTCACTTGGGTAGACTTTAGGGTTTACCTAGTGAAAGAATGCATTGGAGAGAGGAGTAAAGCAAAGAGAGCTCAGTAGGCCAACTATTTTGTATAGGGTTTGACCTGTTGCCCACTGAGGCTTAAGTGTATCTTTCTGTCATGTAAAACATCACAGGATAATCCTTTAAGACTCCCCAGTTCCATTCTCTCATCCATCCCCCAGCCAAGTCAACCATTTGCAATCCAGAAATTGGAGATCAAATTTTTAAAATAGTTTCCAGAAGTCTAATCATGAGTTCACTATGTTTGTGTTTAGGATAAAATGTATTCAGGAAGTCTATTTTTGTTTCTCATCTGTTTTATTTACAGCAGCCAATGAGAGGGGAGAGAGGGGAAAAAATTCCCTCTAACTTACAGGTTTTGCTCTGTTCCTTTACTGTTTCTTCTGGATGAATGTGTGTTTCATTAAGGTTAAGGAAACCAGTCACTCCAGAGAGGGCCTAGAGCACTAAATCATCTGGTCAGTTAATGTGTGGTAATTCCAGGGCGGGCGTTTGGGCCGTGAAGGGCGAGCAATCTTACGGAGCCCAGCTGACACAGGCAGGCAATGGGTGAGCAGCAACTGGCAGAGATTCCATGTTTCTCCACTCTACCCACCTCCTGCTTCCTAAACTCTCTAGATTTAACACGTCCCTTTTAATACACTCACATAAAATGGATTTCAGAGAAAGGAACTTCTGTCTTCTGTGGAAGTTTGGAAAAGATACTGTATAAGATTCTTTCTCATTTCAAAGTCTATGATTCATTCCATACGCTGAGTAAATAAATACTGAACATCAGCCACACAAAGGTATAGGGAGAGGCCTGGTGTTTGAATGCTTGGACTTTGCCCAGCTTGATCGTAAGTTACCCTGAGGCCTCAGGGCAAATCACTTCCCTTCAATCTCTAGACCTCAACTCTTGACCTAGTGAGTGAGGAAACTGAAGCATCTCCTTGAACTTAAGGGTAATGATTCTCAGTGCTGAGGTTTCTAGAACTCGATTCTAAGGGACGGGACTGCTGAGGAAAGACTTTCAGGAAAGGGGCCAGTTAAGTGGAAATCGTCCCGGGCCAAGTTTCACTAGAGATGAAGGGACAGAGTGGAGAAATGAGCGCCATGGAGGAGAGGGAACCTCACCTCATCCGTTAAACGAGGAGTCGGGTTGGATTAAAGATAAGAAATAAGTTTTGTTCTAAGTGCCAATTCCAGCAGTTAGTGCCTTTATACGGGGGATTCTAAGCATCCTAAGCATGCAACGGTGTTTTAACTGACTGGGGTTGTCTGCCACGGTCAAGGAAAGGGAGAAAGCTGGCCTCTGGCTCGTGTTTGCCATCCCTTGACGAGAAGAGCCCTGTGAGTCCTATAGGTTTAAAATTCTAAGGTGCCACTTAATCCTTGAGAGGCTGTAATGTCCGTGTGTGCTGTGTCTAGTTTTAGCAGAGAACCCCACCCCTGCCCCAGAGCCAGACCAGAGCATCTGCAGAAGAGAAGCCAAGGGGAGCCCTTCTCCCGAGGAGGCTGCCCCTCAAGGCCTCCATGCCTCATGGTACCGGAGGAGTCCACAGTCTGCAGACTCGGCTGACACTTGACCACACTCCCAAGAGCAGTGACATTAGCTGATAGAGGAGCTAAGAAGGTACAGAGAGAGGACACTGACACCAATCGAACCCTTACTATGTGACAAGCAGAGTCACGGCTATCCTACATAGCTGCTTTCTGCACCTTAGATGGAGGCACCCCTTCCTCTGGGCAGGGGGAGCCCCACATCCGGGGACAGAGCTTGGCAAGTAAAGGCCAGATCTGGGCCACTGTTGGCTGCCTCAGGGCACAACCCGAACAGCAGCAGTACATGGCAGCGTGGTGCCAAGCCCTGTACAGCAATGGGTTAGACATGGCCTTGCCCTTCAGGCAAGGGGAAATAGAAAAGCACAGTACATTGCGATGAAGAATAAGAGTTTAACGAAAGCACCCACTGGGAAATGTTCAGTATTATCTGAAGAATTAGGAAAATGGGGATGAGGGGCACGGCAGGCTTCGGGGAACCTGGATCTTAAAGGATGATTGGGGTTTCAGGTGGATGTGGGAAAGAACTTGAGCTCAAGCTGGGAGACCCCATATCAAAGGTGCAAAGACGTGAGACAGCACGGGGATTTGCATGTGGCTCCCGTGCAGAGCATCGAGGATGAGATTAGACATGAGACACACAGACGGACACGTGAGATCCAGAAGTCTGGCATTTGTCCTTCAGCAAACAGAGAGAAGGAAGAACCAGGTGACAGTCAGGGACGTTATTTATGAAGCTCCTGAAACTGCACAGACAAGAGATGTTTAGGAGGTGGAATGAGCGAGGCCAGGCGGTGGATTTGATGTGGGGCTGAGGGAAAACGGGGACTCTAGGGTGTCACCCACAGTCTGGCAGTGCCGCTCGTACTTGATGGGTACAGGCCTCCGGTCTGGAAGATGAAAAAAGTTCTGGGTGGCGGTGACGGTGGCACAATAGTGCAAATGTATTAATGCCGTGACCTGTACACTTAAAAATGGTTAAAACAGTAAATTGTATGTTACATATGTTTTATATACATTATGTTCTGTAAATTTTATGTTATGTCGATTTAAGTGCAGTTTTTTAAGTGGGGAAAGGGGTGACAGTGCGACTCAGAGGAAGCGGTGCAGAGAGGGAGGCGCCGAGTCACAGCTCAGAAGCCTCAGCGATGAGCTCCTTTTCCTAGTCTTCCAGCAAGCCTCAGGTGCTTCTTATTCCGGGTTTTTCTCTACGCTTTCATATGCATCCAGTCCACCATGCTGCTAGCGCAGACTCGCGTCTGCACGTCAGGCTGCTTCGGGGGTGTGAGCTCCTCACGGGCAGAGGCTGTCTGCATTTCGTATCCTGGGTGTGCACCTCTGCCTCTGACTGTGGTTGAAAGGGAGGATGAGAAGGGGGGAGGGACTGGCCCACAGGAAGTGGAGGGAGTTCGGCCAGTGGCTTTTAATTCAGTTATGAAATAACAGAATATGCCATCATCTGCAGGCAGGAATTTGGTGTGAGGCTTAAAAAAGACTTGGAATTATTGAAAAAGGAAATGGGTAGAGGACACATGGACAGAACCAAGGGGGAGGATGGAGGCAGAGGAGGGAGGTGGGGTTGGAGGGGGTGGGGGGAGGGGAGGGGAGAGGATGCAGACAGCTGTAATTGAACAACAATAAAGTAATTTTAAAAACACAAACAAAAAAGAAAAAGGAAATGGGCATAAAAGCAGATCAAAGGAAAGAGAAAGGATTGTCCCAGGGTGGCACAGTTCAGGCTTCGATTGCATCAATATAATTAGTGGCGTGATTTCCTCCAGCTGTGTGTGACTAGAAGCAGAAAGCGGAATAGCTGGAGGGATCCAGAGTTGGGGTTTTGCTAGGTAGGTGAGTGGGGAGTATAAAAAAGCAGAGACCCAAAGGTACCAGTGAGACAGCGGTTCGTGTGTTTGACTTGAGACCCTGTCTGGTAGGGAGGGAGTGAGGTGGGAGTAGAACTGGCAGAGGGAGACAGAGGGCAGGATGATGTCGAGGAGCATATTTGGTAGGGACGAAGGTTTAGTGGGCGTGACTGAGTGAGAAAACCAGAAGAATAAAAGATTGAGCTGGAAAGTAGGATATTTGAGTTTAGGACTTTGAGATGATATGGTTCTGGGTGGTGATGAGGACTGGAGCTGATGCTCCGAAGTGGGTGGCTGAAGGGAAATGAAAATGAAGGGCGATGCTGTTGAGCAGGTCAGGGAACTGTCAGGCCAAGGAGCTGATGGGACGCCCTCCTTGTGGGGCTGAGAACTGGGCTATGGTCTTGCATGGAGCAGCCAAAGCTTTCTGCTGCCCCCTCTGCCCCTCCTCAGCAGATGGCTGCCCCCCGCAGTCAGGGTGGAAACGGCAGGGAGAAAATGGGTAACAAGTACCGGGTACCACTTGGTAGAGGGCCCTGCGGCTCCAGGGACACACATGATCTCAGAGGCCAAGGACCGGTCGTCCTCGCCGCTGCCTGTGGCCCCATGTGCTCAGACACAGATCTGGTGACCTTTTATCATTGATACTCAGTGCTTCTCGGAGGCAGCTTTGAACACGATGGACTGAATAATAGAGATAAAACTGGAATAAGCTAGCTTTGGTCTGCTCCAGAACAGAGTAGTCTGACTTTGTGGTTGCTGAAATAAAGCCAATTCTCCAAACTAACTCCATATTTTGTTCCTGAGCTTCAAATTATCTGTCTAAAACCCTGAGACTTGAAATGTAGGTTTAAGGCCAGTAGTTCACTCTATTCACAGTACAGTTTTCATGACTCAAAATGTCTCATTTTCAGAATGTTTGATATTGAAAACCTTCAGTCCTCAGTTAAAACAAATCACATTTTAGTTTGATAAGTGGAAAGGGTCATCTAACTCTCTCTTAGAAACACAGAAATAATAACAACAGTCAAGAAATGCCCTTTGGGTTTCCAAAATGCCCCCGAGAGGGTAAGACCCTCCCATCAAAAGTCCTTGCTTTAGGCACTGGAAGCGGATGCAAGTGTGGGAGAGCGATGCAGTCAGGAGAAGGGGAGGGTCTCCAAACAACTCCCTGATTTCTGGTTTGGAGGACTCAGGGGTTGTGGGTCTTTGAACGTGGCAAGGGGCACAGGATTGGGATGGAAGGAGTTCAGTTGTTGCCCCTCTTGACTGCGGTGGTCTGAGCAAGCAAGCTGGAACAAGGGAGGGACCAGGCCTGCAAATGTGGATTCCGGAGTCTTAGGCGAATGGATGGCAGTTACAGGCAGAAGCGTGAACAAGGTTGCCCAGGGGCCGGGAGACTGGGAAGAGCAGGGCAGAGGGCTGAGTGGGCCCGGACACACCCACAGGGGACCGTGCAGGTGGGGACTCTGCATCCACTGCATTCCTCCTTCTGCTGTGTGTCCGTCTGTCGGGACTGCCTGGCTAGCATAACCAAGACTGGCCCAAGGTGGCACTAACCTCTGGCCTTACCACCTAACCCTCAGTTCTAAGACACCCTCTCACGAGGTTGTTCAGGTCCTCACTTTAACCCATTTCTCCGAGGGTTCCACCGTGCCTCTCTCCTGGGCCTCGTGCATCCCGCAGCGCCCGCCCACCCCTGGCCCCTTTACCAGACACCCACACCTCCGCATCTTAGTAGCAAACTTTGTGCGGCACCTCACTTATAAAAGAAAACTTATAAAATAGTCTCCACATACTTGATACACTTTTTAAAAATCATTCCTTATACCAGTCCTGTGAGTTAGGAATTTTTATCCCCATTTTATGGATAAAAAGACTCAAAGAGGATAATCTGCCTAAGGCCACCAGCGTGGGTGACAGCTGTCAGACTCAAAGTCAGGTCCTCTGATGCCGGATCCCACGTCTGACACCGCACACAGCCCCACTTCCCACACCAAATGAACACAATTACTTAGACCTGAAGACACGCATGTTATTTAAGGGGGAACATTCCCCCACCCTGGCCCCTGTCTCAGTGGGCTGCCTCACCCCTGCGGTGATGTGGAGACCAGGTCAGGACGCCACTTCTCAGTAAGTACAGCAGAAAGATCCTGAGCTTCCAATTGCAAGAAGGTCAAAAACAGGCAAAACCCAACAAAATGTCAGAGAAAATCTAGCACTGATTAGTGTAAAATTCAGGATGGCGGTTCCTCGCGGGGCCACCAGGGAGGTGCGAGTCAAGCTTCCACAAAACTGGTGACAGTCTAACTCTCAGGCCAGGTGGTGGGTACCTGGCTGTGCGAGTCTTTAAACCCACAGGTGTGGATTATTTGTTTGCACGTAAACGCACAGCAAAGAGACCACTATGCCACTGCCTAAGAGACAAAAAGGTATTTGAAGTGAAGGAGAGCAAAGAGAGACAAGAAAAAGAGGGCCAGAGTCTGGAGAACCTGGAAAGAAACGTGGTGGGGGGTAGGGGGTAGAGGAAAACAGAGACTGCTCTCCAGAGCCTGATTCCAGAACTGGACAGATACGCACTTAACTCTCAACTTCACTTCTTAGGAGCTCGGAGGGCAAGATCTGGGTCACCTCAGTTTTCTCATCTGTGAAACAGGAACAAAATAGGTACATCCAAGGGTTGTCATAGGAATTACGTGAGGAGACATGTGTGGGGGAGGAAGACACTCTCCTCTACCATCTTAGGTTCTCCCAGCTGGTGTAATAACCAAGTGGAGTTGAGACAGATTAGCAAGAGAAAATAACTCAAATTCATTGGTATAGGACCCCCACATACACGGGAGAGACCCCGCACTCACGAAAGGTGCAGAGACAGAAAGGGGAAATGAGGTGTACCCGACATCCTGACCTAAGACTGAGGAGAGGCAAGGCCTCGGCGAGGAGGAAGGCCGTTTGCAGGCAATGAGAAGAGCAGGTGCTCAGCAAATACAAGTTTGCCCTGCCCTCTAGGTAGGTCATGAAAAGTTGTGTCTGGTGATCACACTCATTGTGGGCAACCCCACAAATTTAAATTCTTTGAGGGAGAGATCAAAGTTCCTCATGAGCCCGCAGGCTGCCAATTGCCGCCACCGCAGAGCAACCCATGTGCCAAAGTGGCACGTCCTGGGAGGCCTGGGCTGAACCTTTCCCCTGTGACGCTCCCTGTGGTGTGGCACTGGCCACCTAATTCACGCCTTCCTTTCCTGCCTCACCGCGCCTCTCCCTCCCTGCGCGCCCACTCCTTCCTCTCACAGCTCGGCTGACATCGGCCCAATTGCTCTTTTCCCCTCGGAGTTATTTTTAACTGTGGCCGCCCAGGAGTGGCCTGCTGCCCTCAGGTTTGGGCTGCTGGGCTGGTGAGTCACCACAGTCTGGGCCGGTATAAATAGTTCCTGCTGGAGACGCCTCTTTTTTAAGAGAGAAATGCTGTGCTACCCACGCTTCCTTCTCCTGCCGCAGGAGTGGCCAGCCCCGGCCCGGTGTTTGCTGTCTGCTGACCGGAAGGCCTCCCTCAACCTATGGTTCACACCTCACCCTGCCGAAGTGCTGGGTACGTTCAAACCCTGACAGACGAGTTTGTGTTCCCCCGTGCGCACCAGAGTGCGAACTGGCAGGTTTTTCATATCTCACTACTAAACATATCAACTTCGGAGAACATCTCTTGTTTACTCCAGGGACATCTAATAACTGAGAACGTTTCACAGCTCCTAATATTATTATATTATATTATAATAAATTTTCCTAATATTATAATTTCTCTTGGGCCCCATTATTTCATGAGTTCTGTTTCTCCCTTGTCGTTAATGAGCCCTAATTCAAATTACCGACGTTTCTCGTTATTCCTCAATTTCCTTCCAAACCCTTCAAAACGAAGCCCTGCCCTGACCCCCTGAAGCTCACGAGAGGCTGAGATCACATTTAAGTGCAGGAATGAGCCAGTTCCTGGTGTTTGAGAGGTTGCTCTGTGGAGTAAGGACCTAGATCGATAGAGGATAATATTGGCAACCGTGAAAAAAATGGACATAGTAATACATAAAGCACTCAAATAAGTATTTGCTCAACAAAGTACAATGTTGAAAATGGCAGTTTGGGAGCATTCTGATTTTTTCTTTGTAAGTGAAAACTTGTTTGACAACCTGGCTTTCTTACACTTTCTTTTTTCCCCCAGCTTTTTTGAGGTGTAATTAACAAAGAAAATTGTTCAATGTGATGATTTAATATACCTATACATTGCGAAAGGATTACCACCATCAAGTTAATTAACACGTCTGTCACCTCACACGGTTAGCTCTTGTGTGTGTGGTAAGACGGTTTATCTGCTTTCTCAGAAAATTTTCAGCATTGTGTGAAAAATAAACAGAGTCACTTCAACATGGAATCAGAGCTGCCATTGCTTGCAGGTCTTACTCCTCCAACCTTTGGGATGTTTGAACTGGGCAAAAAGACCTGTGGACTGGGCCTAGAGCAACGCTGTGTTCCTATCACTCTTTGCAAAGCTAACGGGAAGTCAGACGCTCTGACTCCCGGACTAAACATTAAAGACTTTCTTTAGAATTAGCACTACCAAGTGTAGTTAGAAAACAGCTTAGTGTATTTGCACGCATAGAAATTCCATCTGTGATTTGTTAACAGCAATGGGAATTTCTTCCTTCTCTTCATATAATCATCCCCCTTCCCTTCCTCATGAAAACTCCTTGCTTTTGCCCCCCGATCAGAACGCTATTTTGGTTTCTGCCTGAATCCATGCTTCCCAAGTAGCTATTCGTTTGGATCTCAAATGTTTGTTGCCTCTCACTTTGGCCTCTTTCTAGGCTACCATATGCAATACAGTACTATGAACTGCAGGTACCCTGCGGTCTGTGCCTTAGATCCCAGGTCTTACTCATCTGCAACTGAGAGCCTGTAACCTTTGGCCAGCATCCCCCCGTCCCCCACCCGCTGGCAGCCACTCTTCTATAAGTTTGGCTTTTCTCTTCTCTTCTCTCTCTCTCTTTTTTTTTTTTAGATTCCACATGTGATTGAAATCATACAGTATGTGTCTTTCTTTGTCTGGCTTATTTCTCTTAGAATAATGTCTTCCAGGCCCATTCATACTATTGCAAATGGCCAGATTTCCTTCTTTTTTATGTGTGCGTGTGTGTGAGACATTTTAAAAATCTATTTATCCATCCATGGAGTCTCAGGTTGTTTTCTTAGCCTGACTATGGGAGTAATGCTGCCATGAACATGGGAGTGTGGATAAGCTCTCTGAGACACTGATTTGTTTCCTTTGGATGTAGATCCAGAAATGGAATTGCTGGGTCCCATGGTAGGTCCACTTGCAGAAGAATGAAACTGGGCCCCTGTCTTACACCTTTACACCTCTTGCAAAAATTAATTTGAAATGAATTAGGGACTCAAATGTAACACCAGAAACTATAAAGCTCCTAGAGGAAAGTGGGAAAAGCTCCTTGACATTGGGCTTGGCAACGCTTTTTTTGGATATAACACCAAAAGCACCATCAACAAAAGTAAAAATAAATAAGTGAGACTACATCAAACTAAAGAGCTTCCGCACAGCAGAAGAAACAATCAACAACATGAACAGGCAACCTACGGAATGGGAGAAAATTTACAAACCACATATCTGAATCCATACCTTTAAAATGGACAAAGGACCTGAATAGACATCTTTCCAAAGAAGACATACAAGTGGCCAACCAATAAATGAAAAGTGCTCAACATCACTAATTATCAGGGAAACGCAAATCAAAACCACACCAAGATATCATCTCACACCTGTTAGGAAGGCGATCATTAAAAAGACAACAGAAAACAAGTGTTGGCCGGGAAGTGGAGAGAAGGGGGCACTTGTTCACTGTGGATGGGAACGTGCTGCACGGCCGTCAGGGAAAACGGTATAGAGACTCCTCAAACAGTTGAAAACAGCACCACCCTTGCTCTCACTGAAGGACTTTTCTGAGTTTGTGTGTGTGTGTGTGTGTGTGTATAAAGCCTTCTTCAGTTAAATCATAATTTTTCACTTTTCCTTCACTTGAACATGAATTTTTAAGATTCAGTATTTGATTTTCAGTTGTATGTTATCCAGGGGCGTCCAACCTGTGGCCAGTGGGCTGCGTGCAGCCCAGGGTGGCTGTGAATGTGGCCCAACACAAAATCATAAATTTACTTAAAACATTATGAGACTTTTTTTATGATTAAATGTCACAATGTACTTAATATGTGGCACAGACAACTCTTCTTCTTCCAGTGTGGCCCAGAGACACCAAAAGGTTGGACACCCCTAGAACTATGTTGGCAAATATCGATGCTTTGCTTACAGCTATTCATTCTGTCAGGGCAATGCTGTCTGAAGTTGGGTCTCTCCTAGGAGTTATTTGTGACCTTGTAATTTCTCAATGGTCATAGAAGCTTTTTTTTAATGTATTCGTGACCACCAATGGCTTTAAACAAAGAGAAACGTATTACCTTAAACCCCCCACCCCAAGAATCACCTAGTCCAAAGGCATACAGCCCAGTTTATGAATAGGCTTGTTGTTTTGTTTTTCAGGTGTTATCCTGTAACTATTATTCTATATTATGCTATAAAAATATTTATCTAAATATTTTTGTTTAAATACATCATCTTTAATAATCGATCATATATTTTATATGCCTCTTACAAATGTCTTAAAACTTATTTCCTTGTATTGATTTTACCCACAGGCAGCTTTTGGAGCCTCACAGCGAACTCCACAGCGGTGGCCCCTCACCACGACACTGTGGCCTACCTCTTCAGGTCCACTAAACTTGAGAATCGTCCAGCATGTTTTGAATTTCCTCTAAGTCCCAACCCTTTGAGAGGTGACTGGGGAGGAACTGAGGGCATTGGTAAGTGATTAAAGGTAATTAAGTCACCTTCACTGTTTAATTAGAATTCTATAAAGCTCTTCCCACCCCCAGCTTTACTGAGGTATAATGAACAAATAAAATTGTAAGACATTTAACACGATGATTTGATAAACATATACATTGCAAAACATTTCCCTCAGTAATTACTAAGAAGCTCTTAATAGTTAGAAAGACAGAACTACGATATTTTCTCATAAATGACAGTGATGAGAAGGGCGAAGGGAAAGTCCCTCTACATACTGTCTCCAGACTGATGAATTCCACATTTGCAGGTTGAACCATAAAGTGCACCGAAACAGGAGTGAGGAAGCCTCTGCCGCTCAGTTACTGGAAGCTGGACACTTTCCATTCTGGGTCTCTGTCCATCTGTAAAATGGGGATGAAAATATCTATCTCTTGGAGATGATCTGTACATTGAAATCTATGTAAAAAGTATTCATTCCTTTTTCCTTCCCGGCCTTCGTGAACTAATATGGCAAAGTCAGAGCCAAACACTCACCATCAGGAAGCTTGCAGACAGCCCTTAGTTAGCTGACAGTGGCCCCGTGGTTCTATAGTCAGAACAATCGCGGCTTTAGTTGTATCTGCTCGGTGCTAATCCGTGGACTCTAACTCCTCACTAGGCTCTAAGATAAACACACAAGGTAAATTAAAGATACTGAAATGCTTAGTAAGTTGATTTTATCAGAGGCAGGGAAACTGATCTTGTTATTTTAATAATTTAACTCATCTAAATTATGTCATTAGTCATGTTCATTAATAGCAATATATTATAGCTAAGGATTTTAAATGATGAGAAGCACCAACAAAATGAGGTAATATGCCTATTTAAACCTGGTGGCCTTGAATGTACTATAATCTGAATCTTTTCCTCTATGGTCATTGCATAAAGAAAATACATTTTTGGAGATCCCGACTGGCTTGCCGGTAGATCTGCATTGTGCTAATGGACACGGAAGGAATTTGTAAGCGTTCAGGTGGGAGACACAGGGAAGGGGGTGAGTGCTGACCCATGAGGACGATCCTGCCTCTGAGGACAGGCAGCACGAAGTTGGGTGGGGAGGGGGCAGTTGGCGCTGCCTCAGTAGAAAGCACAGAATTGTTATAGAGCTTCTGAAACTACTGGCATCAAGAGATGAGACAAGTTCCAAAGCACTCTTAGATCCTTTCCTTTTACTAACTCAGGGACCGTTGTAAAAGAGGTTTACTCAGAAAACAAGCTAAGACTCTCTCAGGAGAGCTGCTGCCTGTTTCGAGGGCATGGGTGCTGGGCTTCAGATGAGGACGGGCCAGGGAAGATGCCATCCCTGCCCTTGAGATGGGGAGACGGGTGTTCCATGGAGATAAGCTAGAAGCCGAGATAGAGCCAGAGCCATGTTTCCAAAGGATGTCACGGCACAGGAAGTCCTACAGCAGCTGGGCAGGCCGCCTGCTGGGAAGGCGATATGGGGGACTTGCCTCCACTGAATCAGTGGAGAAAAATAGGAAGGATGGTCCTGGCAAGACAAGCCAAGGTCACTGGCAGAGACAACAGGCAGCACTACATGTGGCCAGTCCAAAGAATGGTGAAACCGCCAGTGTAATACTGAGACACAGTGGGAAGCGAGGCCAAATTATTGAGGACCTAGAATTCAGAAAGAAGGAAATTGGTTTCTTATATTTATATGCTTCTGAACCAGAATCACTGAAATCTGCAGGGCCCAGGCTTTCCGAGGTGTGAGATCAGGGACACATGCCTTGTCATGTTGTCAGTAAAAACATTTGTGCTCCAAGAGGATGTGCAATGTTTTGCATACTCTGCTTTGCTGGAAATAGATAAAGAGAAAACTGAGCTAAAAATAAATCCCCCTCTAAGATAATCTTTTTAAAAAGACTAGGCTGTTCAGTCTCCCAGAGGAGGCAAGGAGAGCTAAGGTGGAAAGATGTGCCAGGTCTGTTCATATACTCCTCCAACGCCTTTCAGTCATCGCAGAGCGATTTGGAGTTACACAAGATGTAACTGTGTAACTTTTGGGGGGCTTATATGCTTTAAGCTATTTTTTAAAGGGACACTGGATTTTGGCATCAATTCTCCCCTTTGATTGAGGAGGCAGCTCTTAGACACCGTTCTGCGAGGACAGGCTCCGTGACCTCTGCCAAATCCTCTCTTCCTTGAAAGCCAACAGCTCCCCCGGAGTCAGCACGAAGCAGAGGGAGTCGTCAGAATGTGGGGGTTTACACTGTGGTTTCCTTGGAGGGGATTAAGAAGCCAGTTAAAGCTCAGATATTATGCACCAAACGTCGTGTTTCAGGAACTCTGGAGACAAACTAGAACGCAGTATGCTGGCTCTGAGCATTCACGTGAAGACAGGGTCGCTGTGATTCCTCTCGCCCCTCTGATTTCCCACACAGGACCCTCCCGAGGGAAAGCAGGAGAAAAGGCTCATCTGTTTCCTGAAGTTTCCTGGGGCAGGTCTACTCCCACCCCTATAACCAGCACCACATGACAACCACCTGTCTCATCCTCACAGAGGGGCTGCCTGCCCTGCCTGTCCCTGCCACCTTGACTTCCAGCTGGCAGGGGGACCCTACAAAGGAAGGGGAGCCTAAATGAGCATTGGCAACTCAGTAAGTAACAAAGAAAGGATATTACCCACCTCCACAGCTATATGTTAACGAAAATGCCACCTATCACAGAGAACGGCTTTCCTGGGAAGGAGCATGTGAAAGTGCACACAACAGCACCATACAAACAAGAATGGAAATAATATAAAGAGAAAAATCACCTATAATCCGGTCACTCTAACAAGTGAAATATTTTTATTTATCTTTACTCACTCCAAGCCTCCACCCAAATGCACTTTACACTTAATTTTACAGAGCTTTAGTCACACGGCAAAGGTAACTTCATATTCTCTTCCGCTTGTCTTTGCAGAGAATTGTAAACCTTCCCCGTGGTTGCTGCTTAGCCTGACAGAGGGCGTTGCTT
This sequence comes from Micronycteris hirsuta, assembly GCA_004026765.1. Lineage (NCBI taxonomy): Eukaryota > Metazoa > Chordata > Mammalia > Chiroptera > Phyllostomidae > Micronycteris > Micronycteris hirsuta. The sequence goes on along the minus strand of PVJI01024928.1, from coordinate 650 downwards.
ATAGAGCGAACGCACTAGGCCCAGGACAGACAGGCGCACGGACCACCCCTCCTCCCGTCCACCACTAGAGTTCTCGCACAGTTCTCTCCAACAGGACTCCTCTTCTGGTAGAAATGTCTTTTCAGCCCAACATGACCACCAGATTTAAAGGAGTCATAAAAACTTTAATGATTAAACTAAATTCATTTGGAGCTAGAAAAATACTCAAAAAACATTTTTCTGTTGTGCCTAAAACATCCAATGGATATGAAACCTGGACTGTTCTTCTTTTTCTAAAGCCAAGCTCATATATTTCAAGGATCAGTCCTGGTTCTACCCTGATCAGGCCCTTTTATGGGCAGCTTCCCCGGCTCCCTCAATCCCTTAGACTTACATGCCGGAGAGATAGGAAGAGACCCAGTACCAGACCAGACAGGGCAGAGGCTGCTCCAGTCTGGACAAACCACTGAGATAGAGTAACTTCCAAAATCCCTGTGGGTCTCCCATCTCACTTCTGCCTTGGGCTACACATAGGCACGGTGCCCAATTTCCACTGTCTTCCCAAAGCAGGGATGTGCTCTCATGTAGAAAGCTATCTCTGTCCTCACAGGAAGTTCATGAGCATTTCAGATCAGCTGATGTTCTGGGATCCCTGGAAGCGTGCCCCCCCC
>PVJI01024927.1:0-21205 GCA_004026765.1 Micronycteris hirsuta | reverse complement strand
CTGGATAGAGTATTCTTGGATGTAGGTCCTTGCCTTTCATGACTTGGTATACTTCTTTCTAGCCCCTTCTTGCCTGAAAGGTCTCTTTTGAGAAATCAGCTGACAGTCTTATGGGAATTCCTTTGTAGGTAACTGTCTCCTTTTCTCTTGCTGCTTCTAAGATTCTCTCCTTATTTTTAATCTTGGGTAATGTAATCATGATGTGTCTTGGTGTGTTCCTCTTTAGGTCCAACTTCTTTGGGACTCTCTGAGCTTCCTGGACTTCCTGAAAATCTATTTCCTTCACCAGCTTGGGGAAGTTCTCCTTCGTTATTTGTTCAAATAAGTTTTCAATCCCTTGGTCTCCCTCTTCTCCTTCTGGCACCCCTATGACTCAGATGTTGGGACATTTAAAGATGTCCTGGAGGTTCCTATGCCTCTCCTCAGTTTTTTGAATTCTTATTTCTTCATTCTTTTCTGGTTAGATGTTTTTTTCTTTCTGCTGGTCCACTCCATTGATTTGAGTCCCAGTTTCCTTCTCATCCCTATTGGTTCCCTGCAGATTTCCCCTCATTTCTTTTATATTATCCTTCATTTGTTCAAGTAATTGGGACAATCTTTCTTCGAATCCTGTGAGCATCCTGATTACCAGTGCTTTGAACTGTGCATCTAATAGGTTGGCTATCTCTTCATGGCTTAGTTGTATTTTTTCTGGAGCTTTGATGTGTTCTTTATTTTGGCCATTTTTTTTTCTCGGTGCGCCCTTACTTTAAGGGGCGGAGCCTTAGGTGTTCACCAGGGCGCTGTGTTGTGACGCTGTCTGTGGGGGCAGGTCTTGAGAGAACAATGGCGCTTGCTCTCCTCTCGGTACTTCCCCAGCTACCCACAAGCAAGTTGGGCCCTTCTTTGTTGGCTCTGGGGTGAGTGCGCGGGCCTGCACATTTCCAAGTCCCTGTGGGTCTCCCCAGCGAACTCTCCTGTGAGGCCGGGAGTCCCTCCCACTGCCCCTCAACCCCTACAGGTGTATTCAATTGGTGGTTTGTGGCTTTATTTCCCTGCGTTGGTGGGCCGCGTGGTCTGTTCCTCTCCCCAACTTTTCCTCCTGGTTTATCTGCGCGAGAATGAGGGACCGCCCAGTCCACCAGTCTCAGCCCCAGTTTCACCGAGTGCGCCGGCCACGTTTGGGCCAGGCGCACCTGCCACGGGCCTCTCCAGGCAGCTGGAGTGTTGCCGGTACCGCTCCACAAACCGTGTCTTGCCAAGCGCTCTCTACTCGGCTCTGCCCCGCTTACTGGTCTGGATGAACATATCCTCTTTAACTCTTTGATTGTCGAACTTACACTCAGTTCAGTTTTCTGTCTGATCTGGCTGTTTTTGTTTTTTAAATTGTTGTTTTTCCTCTTTTGGTTGTGCAAGGAGGCACAGTGTGTCTACCTACGCCTCCATCTTGGCCAGAAGTCTCTCCTAAAATTTCTGCTTATGTTTTTCGTTTTAAACTATGCATCAACTGTTACATTTCTTCAATTTTCACATCTTACAATATATTTAAAAATTTTTTTTTAAATTTTATTTGTTTATTTTTAGAGAGAAGACAAGGGAAGAAGAAAGACAGGGAGAGAAACACCAATGTGTAGTTGCTTCTCACAGCCCCAAATGGGGACCTGGCCTGCAATCCAGGCATGTGCCCTGACTGGGAATCGAACCAATGGCCCTTTGGTTCACAGGCTGGTGCTCAATCCACTGAGCCACATCAGGCAGGGTCATCTTCCAATATTAAAGTTAAACATTTTATACATACTGTTTAAAGTATTATAAAGTTAGTGCAGGCTTCCAAATATATGGTAAATCAGAGTTTAAGCAATTCCAGCAGTTGTAATGCTATCTTCTCTGCAGGTGGTAAGCGTAGGCAGTCAGGTGAGTAAAGCCGAATTTTATACCATTTCCTTGGAACAAACTGTGGCTAAGAGCCTCATTAGCCTCATGGATATAGCACCCAGGGGCCTAAAAAGATCTGTGTTCCAGTTCTGTTATATGACTAACTTGCAGAGTAACTTTAAGGAAGCAAATGCAATGTTTATTTTTTCCTTTTAAAATGTTTAATTTTTATTACACACAGACACACAAAGTGCAAAAAATTGGAATTACAGGTACATTTTATTTTCAAGTAATTTGACTATTTGTTTATGTTCATTTGAAAAAAAACTAACATTTTTAATAGCAGTTTAATAAACCATTGTATTGGTCTATTTCCAAATAAAACCAACATTATATCCAGTGTTTTAAAGAGAAATTAATTATAATGATTACTATTGTTAGGGGACAATCCCACATGACTATTTCATGATACTGCACAGTCTGATCTTTCTGAACAAAACACTAGCAAAACTAAAGGATAATTGAGTAGTAAACAGGTCTTAGAAGTTAGAGATTGTGTATTGCTCCAGAGAAATATATAAGCTTATCTTCCCCAAAACCATTTGCTTACACTCTGGTGTGGTGAAGACAGAGAATTTGTCCACTTGCTAGTGATTTCTTTACATTGCAGGGTAAAGGTCTATCTCAGTCCTGGGATCGGATGGATTAGCGTGCCAGCTGCCCTTTGTGAGTCTGAGTCTCCTAATTCCCCTGTGGTTCACCACAGCATGTGCACAGGGTCACATTGGCCTCACTGCCCCAATCCTTACATTGCCCGGTGAGGATCGGGACTGTGGAAGCAGCACTGAGCTGCTATATGGGCAAAAAAAGGTCTGTTCTCTGATCCACAGACTTGTTTTTCCTGTCAGAATATCGATCTACCTATGTCTGTCTGTCCGTCCAACCATGTGACTAAACTAATCAACTGTCAATTATATTTATGGCTTAGATTATTCAGAATTTTTACTCTTTTCTTCCTTCTTAGCTTTATAAGTAAGTAAGCCATGCCAACTGAAATAGTATTATAGTTTCATAAAGCAAATATTGTTTTTAAGTTGTACTAATTTTATTTGAAGGTTTAAAAAATAATACTTCAAGTTAAGTACATTAATTATTTGAGTTATTTCCCTTCGATATTTATATTGCATTCACACTCAGCAACTCAAAATGATTATTAAATATTGCAAAACAAGTTATTAAAGTATGCTTTAAAGGGAAATTTAAAAAATATTGTTGATGTTGAGCTGCTTAAGAAAGAACATGTATGTACTTCATTTTCACAAAATCTAAAATTTAATTTATAAATTTATTAATAAAACTATTTAGAAATATTTTTAGAATCAAGGGAGTACCTTGAAAAGAATATTTTAAAATATGTCTGTAAAAGCAAATGCTGTCATCTGTTTTACATCATCTAGAAATTTAATATATCAGAAAATTATAGAAACAGGATGACATGTAAAGAGAGTTAAAGCACTGATCGAAAAGACAAGACAGCGCCACACATACAGGATCTTTGCTGGAGGTACTTTTCCCCCCCCCTGAAGAAAAGTATAGCTTCGCTTTGGGAAAACTGAGATTTGGTCACTCTTCAGAGCCTTTGAAAAGTGATTTGATGTTCAATAAGAAAGAAAAAAAAAAAGGATGTTGCTTTTGAAAAGAGAATAAAAAAATAAGAATGCCAGTTTTAACCAAAGAGCATTATTTTGTGCATTTTACCACACACTGTTCAGAATGTAAGGAGGCCCTCTTCATTAAACTAAACATATGTTGTTTGAAAACAAACAGGACAAGATATGAAAACAATAAACTAAAAAAAAATACTGCTTTATATTTAGTAAATAGTCAACAATTTTTTAAGCGGAATAGTAATGCAATAAATAAGCTACACACAGTATATCATTTACTGCCAGATGTTTGTCCTTATGGTAGAAAAGTATCCCTCTAGTGAACAGGACAGTGCAAGGGTATATGTGTGTATACAAGCATTTTTCAGGAGGGAGTGCTTTGCTCCGTTTAATCAATGACATCCAAGACAGTGATATGGCACTGTTCCAGTGGGCTCTGCTTTGAATGTAGTACCTGATACTTTTGATAAAATATTCATATTCATAACACGGTAGACTGCTATGGATGCAAAAGTAATTGTCAGTAAATTCTTTACGAGCTTTAACACAGCTGATAGATGTGAACAGTTATTGAGTTCTGATAGTTCTAAAAATAAGGACACCTGCCTCTTGTTACAAAGGAGGAAATCTTGGGACAAAAATGTAAAGAGCACATTTCTCCCCAAAAGGCCACTGCTGAAAAAGGTGTGTTTGTAGCTGTGGAATTTATAGACAGGGAAATAACCGTGCTAACCTGTGAAAGTGAACATAAATATTTAAAAGATTTCAAATGGGGTCAATATCCAGAATTTCTGGGTAAATGTTTGAAATATGCTAATGTGTATGACCTAAAGTGAAGATGAGCTGAATTCTTTAGGAGGGACATGACAAAGACCTCTGAGTGAATGGGACAGGTTTAGCTCATGATTCTTGGGTTAGACTTGGGAACTTTTTATGAGGTTCCCTCTCTCAATGCTGAAAGAGGTATAATTGAAGAAAGTGCTAAACCTAACTATGGGAATGTGAGAAAAATTTCTAGAATAGTATCGTTATTTGGATAGAGAAAATACTGCATAGAAAAAACATATATAAGGAGAATAACTCAAGAACTTTTGGAATTTAGAATGTAAATAAGAGAAATCTCAATCTTAGGGCCAAGTAAGGGCTGACCAATCAAGACCATGAAGTAGCAGCTCTCAGCAAACTTCATTGTTTAATGATATTAATGGTAGATCAGACCTTTATTGCATTTTGTTTGTATAGTCTGTTAATAACTTTCCCATGGAATTCACTGTCTGTGATATAATGCACCTCTAATCCATCCAGAATATTACTTCTATAGTCAAAAGTCTAAATCACAAGGTAATGCCGTTTTAATGTTTTGAGGCCCACATGATCCTAGGGCCACAGCCTCAGGTTTCCACGTGTGGAATTGATTAGTTTTCTGTTTTCCCATAGAACTTTGCTTTGATTTCTATTTCCATAGTTAATTTAAGTCAACAATAATTTGTTACTTGCCTATGTATACTCAAATGTCTCTAGCATGTGGTTGGAAACTTCAAGGTTAAAATTTTTCTTAGCAATAATTTATTTTAAGTTTGCTTAACAACAGGACAAAAAAATGGCCTCTCTTAGAAAGAGAGATCGGCCAGAGATAAAAATGGGTAGTGACCACACACACACACAATCCTTTCCTGGGGACTGCGTCTAGTAGGGGTGTCCAACCTGTGGCCTGTGGACTACATGTGGCCCAGGATGGCTATGAATGCAGCCCAACACAACATTGTAAATTTACTTAAAACCTTGTTTTTGCTCATCAGTTTTCATTGGTGTTTGTGTATTTAATGTGTGGCCCAAAATAACTCTTCTTCCAGTGTGCCCCACAGAGCCAAAAGGTTGGACACTGTTGATTGAGGCTTTTCTGATTAAGCAGCAACATGATGGTGATCTTAGAAAAAACTTAATTTATTAAGCCTTTTCCAAAAAGTTGAGATTGCTCATTTCATTCATTTCAACAGCTTATGTTATAAGTCCCTGGATACCGTGCTGAAGATTGATTAGCAGTTCTGGAGTACAGTGAACTGGAGGGGTTAGGGATGTGTCATCAGAGAAGGAGAGAATGTGAAGAAAATCAGAATCCATTGTTTAAAGTCTGTAGGGCCTGCCACCTAGCTATCTCCCTAATGTGCTTTTAGAACAGGGAAGTTAACCAAGGAATTAACTAAATTAAACATTTCTGAAGACGCTGCCTTGTATCAATGGTGGAGGTACTAATTTTAAATAAAGATAGGGATGCTTTTGTTGCCAGAGAAAATGGGTTCTTACAGTGTCACGGAAAATAACTTTAAAAGGCACACGTGTGGGAGAAAATTAAGTGTGGTGGCAAGATTTATTGGAATGAAAAGAATTAATATACCCTTAGAGTGGTGGTAGCAATTGTCCCGAGATCCCTGTTAATCCTCCATAAATTTTCTTGGTTTTCGGGAATAAGCAGGCTGTCTTTCCACCTGCCCAACCCGTTTCCTGGGGCTTCCTGGGTTTGTGCTGGGCCCCTACCCCTAACCAATTCCCTTCCCGGATCTTCCCAGGGTTTTGCACCCTTATCCTGTCTGATCCTTTTCCCAGATTTTCCCAGGTGAGACCCCGCCCCCGGTTCATGCTGCCACTTTGGCTCCTACCGCGCCTGTCCCAAAGTTGGCGCTGGTTGTCTGGTTTCTGCGCGTGCGCATGCGTCCCCCTGCACCGCCTTGGCTGCTTCTGCATTTGCGCCCAGCGAAGGAAGGAATTTTTGCCTCACTGGTTTATCCCACCCCTGGCAATCCTGGCTGAGGGGCTGTCAGTTCCTGGAGAAACTGGAAAACTGGCTCTTCCTGCCTGCTCCGGGATTAAGTCTCTTCTGTGGATGTGGCTGTTTCCTGAGGGGCCTGCGAAGCTGCTGTTGTTAATTAATCAAGCTTAATGACGGATTCCATTTGCTTCCTTTCTTTGTTAATAGCTAGCTACCTTCTGTAATACCTTCAGCAGATTGATAGTTTTCAAGTTGATATTTTAAAAAAAATTCTACTATACATTTACTGATGGTGGGGAAATATATTAAAAGTAATAGGGAGGAGAAGCAGATTAATTTACAATTTCATGTTCACTGTCTTAAATAGAATAAATAGCCTACAGACAAACTGGCAAAATTGTATCCCCTTTTTGAGTTTCTTAAAATACGTTTTTGTTTTCTTTTTTGATTTTTCCCAAACCAACGACTCCTTGGTAAGTATAATAAAGCCTTAAAATTTACATAATGAAATTCAAATGAAAAAATTAAGTACTAACTAGAAATAATGTGTTGTGTGATATTTGTTGGACATTCAGCAGCTATGTTGCCTTGTGGCCTGCAGTTAGATAGGTCAGCATATAGCTCTCCACATCCCATCTTTATTATAACCTTCATTTAGAAATAAAAGCATCTTGTATGATGCATTCAATATAGGTCTCTTGCATACCCAATCCAAAGAACTGATGACACTTCTGATCATGTTTACGAAGGGTCCTTAAAGAGCCTTTATGAGTGATCAGATAAACATATACAGGGAAGTGGAGACACAAACATATCTTTGTGTTTTTTTAAGAAGACGTATTTTCTAGGAAAGGGAATATGAACATTAAGTCACATTAAATGCCCTTTTTCATCTGGTAAATATTCTGTAAAATGCTTTAGCTTCTTTATGTTCTCTTGCCATTTTCTTCCTTTCGCAGCATCACAGGATATTTAAGCAACCCCTCTTTGAGCTGACCTCTACTCTGCATTGTCAGTGGTTCTCCCTAGATCCCTCCTGTTTGATTTCTGGTTCTGAAAAGCTTGGTCCAGAATGCTTAAGTAGTACTCCAGATTTTACTCTGAGAATATGAACTATTTTGCAACTAATAGTCTTGACTCAAAAAAAAAAATACAGTTTGCACTAAATGCATTTGAAATTTAATGATAATAATCAACTTTCTAAAATGCCAATATTTCCATCCAAATATTTAAGATTTTGTGATTAAACCACTTTATGCATGCTCTTATTTCCCTAAAATATACCCAAAAAGGGGGAAATGGCATGACTTCACCACCACTTCTACTTCCCACTTTATTTTTTTCAAACTAATTTTACCCACACAAATACACAACTCATTGTCTTAATCACTTTCTGATATTTTCACTTTTTTGCCAAAGACCTGTTCATATTGCACATGCAGATCTCACTGGCAATTCAAAACAGTGATTTGGCTGAGCCCTGCCAAAAAAATAATTGTTCCATTAGGAGGCAAAACCTTGAACATCTTCCTAAATTTCACAGCTTGCTTACTAGAGAATATAATTTAAATAGCCGTAACTCCAAAAATGGATTCTTCACCCTCTGCGCTTCCCCCTGATCTGAGGGAAGCCAGTCAGATGCTCTGCAGGCCCCCTGCGGGCCCCTGGCCTGCTCTTAGAGCTGCACCTGACAGAAGTGGTGGCTTGATTGCAAGTCCTCTGACAGCCCGTCTTCGGCCTGCTTCAGCCTTTCACCTAAGCTGTGTTTTGTGGTTATCAGAAGTGGCGGGCATGACTTGTGAACCAATTACAGCTCTAAATCAATTCTATTCTTGTTTCCCTGCTTCACATTTATTTCCATGAGAATTAATGACTTGCAAGAACAGCAGTTATTTTCTGAATGTTGATCCTAGCTGATTGAAACGTCTCAGGGAACAAGCCAGTGTTCCGTGGGACACAAATTACCAACTCAGTAGAAGTGGACTTCTGGGCAGTTTCAGCGATCCTTATTTTAATGAAAACAAGAAGGGTCTCTGTTTCTGTACATTGCTCACAGGTTTTTAAAGCCTAAAAATAGGTTTGAATAAATTTACATAATAGAGAAAAGCAGTGATGAGAAAGTAAAAGAAGAAAAATAGAATTAAGTGCTTTGTGAACACTTTGGAGAACTCTCTGAAAACCAGAATTTTTACAACGTATGCAAAATGACTGACACCAGTGAAATAAGACTTTTGCCAAAATTGTTCTGACAACTATAAACAGTTGGAAGTGTTGCTTCCCTGACTGCATTGTGTAATGAAAATAGCTTAGTACAAAATATTCCTCATGCCAGAAAATTCAGTCTTATCACAACTTTGAGAATCTCCTCAGGGTGGATGAGAGTTAATATCTGAAATGAATAAGTGGTTACTTAGCTACATGTAGATTTTTAACAAACAACCATGCTATAAAAATGTTAAACTCCCCCCACGCATATCCATCTATAAAAATGTCCAGCTCCTCCTCTGCATACTCAGCTCCTCTCCCCGTCTCTGCATTATTTTTTCACTCAAGCATATTATGTAGTTTACCTATATAACAATACCTGTGTATGCACACACATATATTATTTATCATGTTTATTGTCTGAATCTCCTACTGTACTGTGACCTTCTAAAAGGCAGAGATGTTTTCCTTTGCGTTCACTCTTGTTTTATGAGTTCCCAGAAGAGGGCCTGACGTATAATTGGGCTCAATCAAAACTTGTTGAATGAGTGAAGGAAACTGGAGTTTGTTGCAAAGAGAAACCTGGGGTTGTTATACTTCTCTTCCAAAGAAAGAAAGACATCCATCACTTCTAGAGTGCGGCATTAACTTTGGAAAATGAGGCATGGCATCCAAACAATGTGGTGCTGCCTGGTGGCAGTTTTCCTAAAAATGAGAGTAGCAGTTTTAAGGGCTCAGTAAACAAACCCCTTGAGGTAACTTGGCACAATGGCACAGTAAGTGTGAGAAGGGTAAATGGACCTATCTCCTAGCTGCGAGTATTATTATTGAAGTTGTATAGCATTGTTGTAGTATATTGATGAACTGATAGACCAAAGTCTATCATTTTAGCAATTATGTAAAATATTCTTGAGACTATATAGTTTTACTACATGCACAGGTCACACTGTTCCCCACTCACACTTCCACTGTCCCCCATTTTCCAGGACTAGTACTCCACTGGAAGGAGAGGAAGGAAACACTACATGCATTGCTAATTTAACTTACTTATTCTGCTAACATTTATTGGAGAGGTAAAACAAAACAATTTGATGATTCAAAGATGGGTAAGTAAAGAGAGGGACATATAAGCTTTTGGTTTGCCAAGTCAGACATACTGATTATTTTATTAAAGCAAAGAACACTGAAAGATGAGCAGGTTTGTGTGGAAAGTCCATACATGTATTGTTGGACAAGTTGAATTGGACATGTTAAATTCCCCAAAATTATTACCGCACCATGTGTTAATGAAGCAAAGCTAAATGCATTGGGACTTCCAGTAAGAAACTCCAGTAGTTGCCCCCTTATCCACAGTTTCACTTTCCTCAATTTCACCTAAGATTCAGTGACCCATGGTCAACCACCATCTGAAAATATTACGTGGAAAATTCCAGAAATAAAGAATTCATAAGTTTTAAATTGCCCGCCGATCTGAGTGTCATGATGAAATCTCATGCTGTCCTGCTCCGTCCCAGCTGGGATGTGACTTAGGCCTTTGTCCAGCACATTCACACTGCGTATATGGTACGACAAGATTTTGAGAAAGAGAAACCACATTTACATAACTTTAATTACAGTATATTTTACAGTTTTATTATTAGTTACTATTGTTAACCTCTTATGGTGCCTGCTTATAAATGAAACTTTATCATGGGTAAATATGTGTAGGAAAAAACATATGTACCCATATATAGGGTTTGGTACAAGTCAAGGTCTCAGGCTACCACTGAGAGTCTTGGAACGTAACGCCTAAGGATAAGGGGGGCCACTGTACTCTGAAAGGGTTTTAGTGTCTCAAAAGGGGGAGTGGGAGTGAGATATTTATTAAATTTTGGAGTCTACGATCAAAAAGCTTATGATAGATTTTTCAAGATGGAGAACTAATTGGAATTAGGCAACATTCGTGAAACAATAGTTTAGAATTGCTGGACACAACAAAGCAAGTTTTGTGATGTCAGTCTTGATAAATAAACTTATCAGGTGAGCAGACTGTCTCTAAACTGAGCTGCAAGAATTTCCTGAAACAAACAGTAGAGTTACTTGTGAGATTACAGTCTTATTTTGTGCATGTGTGTAAAAGTTTACAAGAATAAGTGACCAAGATGTTTGACATGTGATCTCAGTTCACACAGGTATCTTTTGAGGTACCCAAGTGCACTTGAATACACAGTTGGAACTCAGAGGGAGAGTATAAAATGTAGGAGTAATCATTATATAGAATATAATAAAGATCTGGTTTTCTCAGGACTCCTCAGAGAAAGAAAGAAGTAGACTGAGAGTGGGTATTCAGAAATATCAGCATCTAACAGCACACTGTGTAGATTAGCACCCAAAGGATATTGGGAAGTGGTAAAAAATATGAGGATGAGAGGAGAATGTAAGGAAGGCACATTAAGAAGGAAAGAGCCCTGGCTGGTGTAGCTCAGTGGATTGAGTGCGGGCTGGGAACCAGAGGGTCCCGGTTCTATTCCCCGTCAGGGCACATGCCTGGGTTGCGGGCCAGGTCCCCAGTGAGGGCCATGTGAGGAGCAACCGTACATTGCTGTTTCTCTCCCTCTCTATCTCCCTCTCTTTCCCTCTCTCTAAAAATAAATAAAAATAAAAATTTAAAAAAAAAAAAAGGAAAGAGTGATCAACAAGGCCGACGCTGCCGAGTGCTGGGATGATATGAAGAATCTTGAATGTCCAAATGTCCATTTAGTAATTCGAAGGTCATTGTTAAATCTTAGTGTGCATTGTTTAGGTGAGTTTATAGAAGAAAAAATATCAGAAAAGGGAGTGAATAGATAGAAAATTGAAGATACTTCAAGAATTTTTGCTGAACAAGAGTAGAGTAAGATAAGTTGGTAATTTTAAGGATGTGAGAGGTTGATTTTTTTTCATGTGGGAGAGATTTGAATATATGTAAATATGCATATTCTTTGTTTCTATTCTCACTCAATAATCTTATAAAAAAGGAGAGCTCCTTCCTTCCTTTCTTCCTTCCTTCCTACCTCCCTTCCTTCCTTCCCTCCTTCCAAGCAGTGATTCATTTATTCATTTTTATCCAGCAATGAGGTCAGGCAGATACAGGCCCTAGGGACTTACAGTCTCATAAAAGTTGAATATGTTGAAGGGAAATGTGAGTAGGTATATACATATCTTATCCCTGTTATTGCATCATTAGTAGAAATGCAGTCTAATTTTGTTTTATTGTAATATCCCAAAGTGACATGTTTATATTACTTTACAACGCCAAGTATTCAGCCATAGATTGGATTATGTTCTGAAGCCTCAGAATCAAATTTCCTCCAGATATAGCTGGCTCTGTGCAAGGAGGAAACATGTGACCTGGAGCTTATTAGCACAATGAAACAATTCAGTGAATTAGCAGGTACAAAGCTAGGACAAAAAAGAACATTTTTTTTTTATTAATTGTAAAGCCTAAGTTGAGGGTGGGCGAATAAAATTTCAAGCTGTTGAGGCAGCACACTTTTAAAAATTCACCTGAAATTACTATGCAATCAAGTCTTCTTTCATTTCAATACTAAAAATATTCATTTTACCCTAACCCCTTAAACCAAAGGTGCTATAAATGAACTAGAAAACATAGGAAGTCATGCTGCATTTTCATGTTGCTAATTGGAATTTTGATGAATATAATATAGAAGCAAGACAAGACAAGAGCAAAGTATTTCCATTAGCTTCTCTACCCATGTTTCTGCATCTTAATCAGAGCCTTGTTAATATTTAAATATGCATTTTAAGCCCCAAGTGTATAGGCAGTCATGGAAGTTTCATTAATAACTATAATTTGTATAAAAGGATGTATGCCACAGACAAATCCTCAAATGTGGAGTTTAATTGGAATTATAAAGTCTTATTTTATAGCTCAGAAATGTAAAAAAAAAAATTTGCAGCAAGAAATGAACTTATTTCCAGCTACTAAGATACACTGTGGTTTATTATTTATTGAGAAGAGATTTTTATTTTAAGATAATATTTCCCCATCAGCTATATACCAATGTTTTCTCATTTAGGGCTATTTAGAGATAGAGAAATAGAAAAGGATCTGCAGGGGAAAGAGATATTGACATCACTTGAAGTGCCTTCTATTCTGCAGATTCTGAGCTCTGCAGACTTCAAAAAGGACATAACGGAGCCGAGAGAGCTGTCACTCTACAGCTGTGACTCTTTTCTCCTTCAGCAGTCATGCTTCAAATGGGTCCTTCTGCAGAGGAATGGCTTGAAGTACCAATCATCATTCCTTCCTCACAGCAGTCTGCCACAGAACAAAACTCTTCGAATGTCAGTTGAAATGACAAAGTATATATTTTCTGTACATGCACAAGGATATTTCTATTGTCTTCCAGGTTCTAACAGCAAGGATAAGTTCATTATTACCAATAGCTCTAAATCTTCCTTGCTATGTGCAAATTAACTATTAACAAGAGGAAAGACACCAAGGACTTTCTAACACAAAACAAACATACTCGGATTTCTATTCTTAGGGTAGGCTCTGACTCAAATGCTGTTTTATACTAAGTATTAGTATGGAGTAGGCATTCAAAAAGACATTCACAGAAAAGGAACATATTTTTATTTTTATTAAAAAATTTTTACTGATTTTAAGGAGAGAGGGACAGAGAGAGAAAGACATCAGTTTGTTGTTCAACTTATTTATGCATTCATTAATTCTTGTATGTGCCCTGACCGGGGATTCAAACGCAACCTTGGCGTATCTGGGTGTCCCTCTAGCCAACTGAGTTACATGGCCAGGGCCAAGGAACATATTTTTAGAGTGATAAGATAATTACTTATGGGATGTTACTAGATATCCTCAAAGCTTTTATGTGAAGTTAGAGGGAATCTTCACATCAATCAAATAGGCTGAGTTACTTGCAATTTTAGCAAGTGGGTCAGTTGAGCATTCCTCTCAGAGGCCGTTGGTCAAGCTGTGACTGCAGTGGTTGTTTACCTGATGCACACACTGTGTGAAGGTCGCACCTCCACGTGAACAGTTACTGTACTTGCCATGTATGATGCTCAACAACGTTTTTGGCCCAAACTTTCAGGAAAAAAAAATCTTTTGTTTTAATTTTTAATTCAATTTTTATTTATTTATATTTAGAAACAAGATCAATTATTGTATTACAGGGCATTATTTTGTATAAAAATATCATTATGGCTTTCTAAAATTACACTTTTAATGCATAAGCATAAAAGAAAGAATTAAAAACATTTATATAGATACAGAATTAGTGCTACCCATGTATAATGTGCACCCTTATTTTTCCCTCAAAAATTTGGGCAAAAAGTGCACATTATATGTGGCAAAATATAGTACTTTTTGTAGTAAGTCTACCTGTCCCCAAAACACAATCACCACTGGACCGCCTCACAGTATTGTCTGGGAATTACTGTGTAAAAATAAAAACCCAAGACCTTCCAACGCCCTACAAGACCCGATATCACACAACCCCCTCCTGCTTCCCCTCATTGTGTTTCATCTCCTGTCTCCTCCCATCCTGGTTGGCTCCACTATGAGCCTAGACTACCTCGGTCTTCATTGGGACACCCCCCTCACAATTTCATCTTTGTATGAATTGTTCTTCTTTTACAAAATCACTTGGCTAGCTCTGTTTTCTCTTTCAGTGTTTCCTGCAAGTTTCCCTTATTAATAGAGCCTCCTCTGACCGTCTGACTGAACAGTGCAACTGTGCCCCTCCTCGTAATTTCCTCTTACCCTGTTCTCATATTTTTTCACTGATATCTGTGTCTGACACATTGTAGGTACTTAAATATTTATAAATGAATGAATGAATGAATGAATGAATGAATGAAACCGTGAGTCATCTTCTTTTCTCCTTACCCTGTAAGGTACTAGCTACATACATTTCTATACAAAGTTTAAAAGTAATTCCTGTTAAGAGTCCCTCTTTTAGGTTCAAACTCTGACACCAGGAGGTCATTAAAGTAATGCATTTTGATAACTGCAATGCAATAACATGTTGACATACTCAACTATTTATAAATTGAGTTTATTAAATGATGTATTTAGTATTTAAAGTAGCAGGGATGTGAGAGAATCAAATTAATAATGTAGATTTTGATGAGGAGATTTGACAAGAAAGTTTGCTAGTAGAGTGTGGTGGGCAAAAGGAAGAAGCTACGCTCCAGGTGCATTCGGAAGAAAGAGGAGAGGACTAAGGGTGAACCTGGGCTTTGGGAGGTGGTATAAATATGATGGGGAAGTAATCCGCCAAAGGAGGAAACAAACAGAAAGAAAGACTATTCATTTTTTATAGTTTTAACACGGTTTGTTGCATTTCAACAAGTATTAGGGAAAAGACTGGTTTTTCATAAATATATTAGGAAGTTTAAAATACATATATCCACTAAAGAGAAAAAGTTCACACAAGTTGAAAGTGCATTTACCCTGCTGCCCTTCTGTAAAACCAGAGTTGAGAAAAATGGAGGGATTAGTAGGCATCAGGGTTAGAGATCTGATGGAAAAAGCATTGAAAGGCAAAGCGCACATTTCTCAACAGGCCAAATACAGGTCCTTTTTCCCCCAAGTCATGCACCAAGGTGCTTTGAATTATATGTGATTTTTTATTCTAGGAAGCCAATTTCTCCTGCCATTTTAATAACCTCCAAGGAGAGTAACAATGGTTATGATAAACACATGCATGTATTTACACCTTTCTTATCTTGATGACAGGTGGCACCTTTTCAAGGGTTAAATATCTCCCATGAAAATATTTGGAATACATTAAATGACTTATATATGTTCTATGTCAGTTTGTTTTACTACTCTCAAGATATTACGTATCCTGACCCAATTTTTCATATTAACCTATATATTCATTATTAAGAAAACAGATAATAATTAAAGGGATTTAGATAGTGAGAACTCTAAACCCATCACCTTAATTTTCTTTTTTATAAATTAAGCATGTCAAGATCATTTTTGAGATTCTAATTTTTGTTGTAATTTCCAAGGGAATATGAGTTTTTGATATCTGAGATGATTTTTTTCTTTTAAACCAATGTGTCCATTAAGGAACACATTATCGTGCACCAGATGGAATTAAATGAACCATTGTGTGAACTTGGCATTTTTAGATTGGGTTACCTGAATGTAATTACCTGCAGACAGTTTCTAAATGTGTTTGTAAGGGATTAGCTATTATATACAGATACTCTCTGTTCTTCTTGACTTTTTTTTCCTTACAATGTGTTTAGTCGTTTTGGCTTATTGTACCATCACGTTCTGCCACTGATGATGGTGAGAATGAATCCTGATCTACCAGAACGGATGAGACAGAACAAGTTGACAGCCATTTAAAAAACAAACAGATAGACAAAGGAAAACTTATAGGAGAAATTGTTATAGTTTTGTGCCATATACAATTTAAATTGTCTGTCTCAATTCTAATAATACTAATATTTTTGAGAAATTAAACTGTGCATTAAATAGATTTTTTCCAGGAAATTATCCCAAAATTGCAATCCTGTATTTTGTTTCCTATTGTTATTTCTAAATCACTTCAGTTGAAGAATATGAATTTTTACACATTTTATATCACATTTAATTTTCATTTTTTGTGAGTGAGTGGAACTATGCTTGCTATGAGTCATGTCTTCACATGGGGAGTACAACCTCTGGGTGACATTTGTTGTTAATGTGACAATGACCTTATTCTCTCTCCCTAAATGCTGCGGTGGTCACAGTAACATAAATTACAGCATAGGTCATGTGTATCTGAAAGATACATTCATTACTAGTATGTGCTGAAATGTAAAAAAAACAAAAGCACTGCAAATTTACCTTTATTGTATTTATGCAACCAAATATATGATTTTAATGTATTTTCCATTCCAATCTACAAATTATTAAACAAAGAAATATAAAAACATAAAGAATAAACATTTTTCTTTTCATATAATAGAAACATAAATATTGCTAAGAAATACAACCAAAAAATGTCTTTAACCTTAATTAGTCAGAATCTTCAATAGTTGGCTTTGCAAAACATTTGTAACAGTCATCGCAAACAATATTGCTATGCTAAGGCATAAATACTTTTCACAGCACTTGCAAAAATATTTTGATAAGTGACTCGGGTAACATTCATTGAAGTTCTTCAACATCTCTTGGATTATCGAATTGATATGTTTTTAATGGTAAATGAAAAAAAAACAAACAACACTGATTGCAAAGTTTGCAGGGGTGGGGACCACACCAGCCCCAACTCCACAGTACGCAGTATCTGTCAGACACAATTTACTATTGGATATCACACACCCTTATAAAATATGTATTATAGCCAAACTGAAGCTTAAACATTATGGCTTAACATTAGCCCTGTACAAATATGCAGCTAGTCATGACCTTGAACCTATTAACCTGATATATGGGACAATATTTAAGAAAAGAGTTTGTCCATATCTCTCAGTTCAGCTGCAACCTCCACAGGGGAAATAAGGAGGGGAAGTTATGTGTCTGTTTTCCACACTGATATCAAGTGCACAATTTCCTCTTATTACATAAATATATATTTAGGCTAATAGAAGAATGGGAATTCAGAACTCAACTTTAGCTTCTCTGCACTGGATCAATTTTATCTTTTTAAAAATGAATTGTCTATATATTTCAGAAGTTGTTACTACTTTCTTTGGACATTGAGCAAAGAGTATATAATTTGAGACTAGGCAATGTCAAGTTTAATGGAAAAATGTGACAATTTCAAATTACTTCATATACTATGTGCTTTTTTGTTCTGAACCTTGTAAACTTTCTGATGACTCTAATAAGCCAAAAAGCACAGTGTGTCTTTCTTTCTTTCTTTCTTTCTTTCTTTCTTTCTTTCTTTCTTTCTTTCTTTCTTTCTTTCTTTCTTTCTTTCTTTCTGCAGGAGAGTGAGTAGCTATGTTGCCAGCAGGAATCAGCTCTTGGAGAATCCAGCTAGTGTCTTATTCTAAAATACCTGATGAGCTGGAAAAAATAAGCAGAACCTCACAAAAATGGAATAACTGTAGATAATCATATATATACTGCCGCTTTGTTAATTAATGTTATATTATGTTGAAAATAGGTCACTTCCAAATAAGGAAAAATTTACATTGTTATTAATATAGACTTGAAATTAATATTATATATGTTATAGTTTCTATTTTGTAAGCCAAAAGTAAAAGACTTTGGCTACTTTAAGTGAAAAGTAATTTGCAGAATGTATGCTAAGCTCTTTAATGAGGGTCTCAAAAATTAACTTTGAAGACAGAAAGGCACATAATTGCTCTTGAAGGTTTGGAAGCAGGGATGACAGGCATGATCTTGTAGAATCTTTTTTTAACAGCTTTATTGAGATATAAGTCACATGGCATACAATTCACCTATTTAGAGTGTACATACAGAATGGTTTACTACTCTTAATATCTTTGTCTTTCTAACTGAAAAGTGCGAGTCCTAGAGAAGCATCTAGTTGGCCAGGTTTGTGCCACAGGTTCTTTCTGCTGGTGTCAGAGCGTGTGAGGGTACATGGGTGGCTGGGGTCATGGAATGAGGGCGTGAAATGCCCAGAGGCAGCCTCATGGCTTTACTCTTGCAACAAGTAAGGTGTCAAAGATGAGGTAAAGGTTACTTGTAGTGCTGTGTTGGTAAATATTTAATAACTAGCTCTCCAGAAAGAAATAAAAAGGACCTTTTTTTAAAGAATTTAGATTTCCCTGGTGTAATATTTCCACTATAAGGAATAATTTGAAGTGACCAATACGATTTCTTTCAAAGTGGGGAAGAGATGCTTACAACATATTCTTGAGAGCTAAAACAAGTTGGCTCCAGCAAACCACTAGATTTCTCCCCCAAAGAACATGGGCACTTTCAGGGAGGGGGAATAATGCTAGGTAATCAAGAAAAAGCATATAGTCAGGTATTTAACGCAGATGTTATTGACCCTAAATACAGAGGCATCCTATATGCTTTTAAATAAATTAGTAAGTAATTCAGTAGATAAGAATTTGTATATGAACACGGTAGAAACTACCACAGACTTTTTATTTTAAAGAAGAGACTACTGTTCCCTGTAAATTATTTCTTAATTTACCTGGGAACTCAAATGGGCACATTTGAAATATTAAAAGAATTTTTTAAAACTGCTGTGAGAGGAAGAATTCTAATATGGTCTATGATATTCACCCCTGGTTTCATCCCCATAAATATGTCACATTACATAGCAAAAGGAATTTTGCAGATGCAATTAAGGTTACTGTTCAAATGACCTTAAGATAAGAAAATTATCCAGGTGGACTTGACCTAATACACGAGCCTTTAAAAGCAGAAAATTTCTTTCTGACTAGAAGCAGAAGAGGAAGTCAGAGCAGATTCAAAGCATCAGAAGGATTCAATGCAAGAGAGGCGTGCGTGGCGTGTACAAAAGAGCTGGGAGCAGCTTCTAGGAGAGCCAGACTAACCCTCGGCTGATCGACACCCCTCAAGGAAAAATATGACTTTGGTTTTGTAAAAACAAATAACAGAATTCTATCAATTACCTGAGTGAATTTAGAAATGGATTATTTCCTGGAACCCTGATAAGAATCCAGCCTGCCCAATACCTTAATTTTGGTTTTGTGATACCCTAAGCTGAGAAACCCCTTGAGGCTGCCCAGACAACTGACCTACAGAACTGTAAGGTAACAGATAGCGATTGTGTTGAGTGGCTAAGTATGTGACAGTTTGTTACACAACAGCAAAACTAATATAAATGCCTGTAAAATAAGTATATTACATGACCTGTAAGGCTTCAAACATCTGAAAATAAATGAAGATATTTATGAAATACAGTGAAAGAAAAGCTTTTATAGAACACTAAGTATAGAATCAAGTATTACAAAAAATGATTAGAATAAGGAACATGAAATAAGAAGTGGAGGAAAAGGGTAGAAAGGTGATCATGGTGTTGCAGACTACTGTTCAAAGAAAAGAGCTATTAGTAGCGTTATATAAGGAGACAGAGAGGATCGTGTTAGTTCATAGGAATAGGTCAGACAGCTGAGATTGGTGAAGAGATGAAGACCTAAAATGCTGTATCAATAAATGATTCTCAACTCTTTTAGGAATTTTATTTCATGTGGACTTTAAAAAAAAAATTGGGGACCAGAACAGCACTTCAGAGTAACTGAATCAGAAATCCTGGGATGTTATAATATCTGTTTTTGTTTTTGTTTTTTTAACTCTGTAGGTGTTATTGAGGTGCAACCAAGGTCGGGGTCCACTGGTGAAAATTTCAGAATTCATGAAAATCTAACTATCTAGAGCTATACAAGAGTGTAGAATTGTTTCTTCCTCCCCTTCCTTCCTTCCTCCCTCTCTTCTTCCCTCCCTCCCTCCCTTCTTTCTTTCCTTCCTTCCCTCCCTCTTTTGTATGGAAGGACCAGATTTAACCCTACTTAAATTGTATATTGCTCACTTTGTTATAGCAAAAGAAAAATTATAGAGAGGAAGTATTATAAAATTCAAGCAATAAAATGGCCTGAAAATTATTCTTAGGGTAGTGAAAATGTAAATTAGATTATTTCATTAATACCATTTTTAATCTCATTGAACTGTTAAAAGTATACTTCTCTAATACTTTAATAGTTCCCACTTTAGATTTCCCTGGAGGCAGACTGAGACTATTACCATGCAGGACATTGATTAGAGAGATCTCTCTTCTCGACATCTGTAGAAAGGAAACTTTGTACAGATTGTGCATGAGAAGTAAAGCCATGAAGCATTCCCAAGGTAGACCTCACGCTTTAGCATTTTTTCAAGTTGGGGAAACTTATGGGGCCTTTATATCCATGCTCTGACCCATAATTGAATGTGATCTCCTCTGGAAAAAAGCTCTTTTCCTCAGCTGACTCAATCCACAATGAAGGGTGTCTGATGAGGGCCATCATCCCCCAGAATGCCCAGGCACTAGGAGAATAGGCGTTTATTCCTAAAGACAGGTGGTCAGGACTGCCCATCACAGAGTCCACTACAAATGGCTCTTTCTACCTGGCAAACTTGTAGAACTACTTCAACTTGGATTTCCCTAATTTCCAAGATACAAGTTCACTCAAAAATAATATCCTAAGGCTCCTACTTTCAAGCTGTGTTTAAAACTAGTTGGCGGGACTTCCTAAGATGGCGGCATAGGTGAATGCACCGTACCGCCTCGCACAACCAAACAAGGGGAAAAAAAAGAAATCTACACATCCAAACGCAGCCAAATCTGACAGAAAATCATATTGAGAGGAAGTCCGACAACCAAGGAATTAAAGAAGATACATTCATCAAGTTTGGTGAACCATAAGGAGCAGAGCGAAGGGAGAGTGCTCGGCAACCCCGCGGCGAGCAGGTGAGCAGACGGCAGGTCCGCGGTTGGAGGGGCGGTTCCCGCACGCGGGGCTGAAGCACACCCAGACGGGGACCGACTGAAGCTCGGTCTGCGCCTGGCTCCCACCGAACCCGGAGCGACCCCCGGAGTCAGCGCAAAGGGGCCCGAAGTGCTTGCAGGAGGCGGTGTGGGTGCGGAGAGCGGAGAAGGCGCCATTGTGTGCTCAGGCCCCGCCCCCAGAGGCTTCGGTCCCAGCACAACTACCGGGAACTTCCCTGCACAGGGGATCCCCAAGACTCCGCCCCCCCTTACAGTAACAGGTTCACCGA
>PVJI01024926.1:0-21208 GCA_004026765.1 Micronycteris hirsuta | reverse complement strand
TGTTCAAATAAGTTTTCAATCTCTTGGTCTTCCTCTTCTCCTTCTGGCAACCCTATGATCCGTATGTTGGGCCGTTTACAGATGTCCTGGAGGTTTCTGAGCCCCTCCTCCATTTTTTGAATTCTTGTTTCTTCATTCTTTTCTGATTGGATGTTTTTTTTCTTTCTGCTGGTCCACTCTGTTGATTTGAGTCCCAGTTTCCTTCTTATCCCTATTGGTTCCCTGCAGATCTCTCCTCATTTGTTCAAGCAATTTTGATAATTTTTCGTCGAATTCTGTGAGCATCCTGATTACTAGGGTTTTAAACTGTGCATCTGATAGGTTGTCTATCTCTTGGTCGGTTAGTTCTGGAGCTTTGATCTGTTCCTTTCTTTGGACCATTTTTTTCCCTCGGTGAGCCTGTTACTGTAAGGAGGGCGGAGCCTTGGGGATCCCCTGGGCAGGGAAACTCACGGTCGCTGTGTTGTGACGTAGCCTGTGGGGGTGGGACCTGAGAGCACAATAGCACCTGCTCCGCTCTCCGCACCCACACTGCCTCCCGCAAGCAATTTGAGCCCCTCTGCGCCGGCTCCGGGGGTCGCTCCAGGGTGGGTGGATGGGCTGCACAACTCCAATCCCCCGTGGGTCTCCCCAACAAACTCTCCTGTGAGATTGGGAGTTCCTCCCACCGCCGACTCCACCACCACAGGTGTTCTCAATCCGCGCAGATGGGTTGCGCCCTGCTTTCTCTCCCGGTTTGTCTGCACGCAAATGTGGACCTGCCCGGTCCACCAGTCTCAGCCCTGCTGGGTCTGGGTGAGCCGGGCGCTGGCTGCGCTTTGGTCAGGCACCCCTGTCTCGGTGTGCTGCAGCCCCGCGGGAACCGCCCCTCTAACCGCGGTCTTGCTGTGTGCTCACCAGCTCGCCGCAGAGTCGCCCTGCTCCTCCCGGCTCACCAGTCTGGATGAATGTATCTTCTTTAATTCCTTGGTTGTTGGACTTCCTCTCAATTCGATTTTCTGTCAGATCTGGCTGTTTTTGTTTAGATAAATTTCTGGTTTTTTCCTTGTTTGGCTGTGCAAGGAGACACGGCACGTTCACCTATGCCGCCATCTTGTCGGAAGTCCCTAATTTCTTACAAGAGTCTATCTTAGGAAAGTTTGTAAAGATATTGTAAAGAATATCGTAAAGATAAGTCTATTAAGACACATCATTTATACGCCATTTAATGTGCAGAGCATGTAAATAGTGCTTTTGAACATTCTAAAGAGAGGCAGACATATTCATATATTTACCCTTGAATCAGGCACTCCCATTATTGTAGCATATTTGTATTTATAGATTTTTTTCTTGGCACTCAGGCCCACAGACACTTCAGTGCAGTCTCTCGCCATCCTTTTGCAGCTTCCTGGTGGAGATGACATTTGCTCAGCTAGAGAATAGACACTTTCTAGCTGAGTTGCTCATCACACTGATACCCCAAGGCCTGGCAGATTGGCTGTCAGAGGACTCCAGCTGTTTAGCTATCATGATGTGTCTTTCATAGGAAAAGACATTTCCTGGAACATCAACAGCTTGTTAAGGACTGGGGAGTGCAGGGAAGAAAACTTGGAGGAATTGAGTGGTTTGAACTTGGAGGTGGCATGAAGATGAAACAGAAAAAAGGATGATTGGGAGATTTTTTTTCTCCCATCTGTGTTTAAAAGATTCATTTTCAGAGCTAACCTTACAATTTATGATGAGCAACCCTCCACAGCTTAGAAGGTCAACTGTTGGTAGGAGAAGTAATCTTAGTATTAACCACCCTAGGGGTGCATAGATCATGTGAAGATGTAAAACTCATTAAGGAAGGAAGAAAACTCCTCATGAAATTGTCAGCAATTGTACTTCAACCTGATTTTCTTGTGCCTTGATTTTCTCTTCTGAAAATCAAGGGTAAAGAATACTCTCGGGCATGCTTCTAAGACCCAGAGAGCAAAAAGCTGACCAAAGATACTTGGATTCTAAAGACCCCTTTGGGAAGCCAAGTTGGTAGCCAGAGCACGCAGAAGGGAGGAGCGAGCACAATGCTAACAAGGCCATGCTTGCCAATTTGAAGCCCTTGTGGGCCAATTAGCTCTGCTTTCTTCCACAGCTATCGACTGACCCCTGAACTTTGGCCAGTTATCTCACAGTTCTGTGCTATTGGTCATTAAAGTCACCAAGAGAGTGTATGTTGTTGGCTCAGTGAAAACTAACTAGCAGAGACATAGCTCCAAGTGTCACTTCTATGTATGAGGGGCAGCACAGCCACTCTTCAGGGTACCAACTACTATTTTTAATAACTTTTATTGGAACTTTCATTTCTATAGAAGTTTTTACATGTTTACCATAGAAAATCTAGCAAAAGCAGCCATACCAGAAAACTCATAGCTAAGTCACTTCCATATTTTGATATTTTCACCATCCCATATTTTGAGGGGAGAAAGGTTTATACTGTTTTACTAGCTGCCTTTTCAAGAAAGCTACTTATAAAATTCATATTAACATGAACAGACTCTATAGAAGACATATTACCCTTCTGCAGAAGGCAGGTGCTACACTGAGGAATCATTAAGGACACCAAATAAAAAGAGACTGTGCACTCCAGATTAAAATTCTGTTTTTGCCCTTTGTCAGCTACATAACTTGGGCAAGCTGCTTAAACCTTGGGAGCCTCAATTTCTCCACCAGTAAAATGAAGAAAATTATGCCTACCTTTTCCAGGCACTCAAAGTGAAATGATTTGATGCACATACATGCATCTCTTCCATAAGTTTGAGTCTGCTCACCTCTGCCTACCTCCCCAGCTTCATTCTCAGTACTCATTGCCCACTGTGCTCCTATCATTTGACCCACTTACAGTTTGTCAAATAGACAAGAATATCTTATGCATATTTCCTCATTGTCTATTATCCTGAAGGTGTGCACTAGTACTAGAAAAAGATGTAGAGGAAGATAAAGGACTCCAGATGAAGCCTTTACCTGGGGGTTCTGGATATAAGACTATCTCTGTAAGAAGCCATAGAAATATTCCTCATCCTAAATGAGGTCTGTAGTTTAAAAAAATCCCATTAATGTCTATAAGGAAAATAATTAGCTGAAAAATGTTCATTATGCCTGGTAATTGTAAGCACTAGTTCTCAGTCTTTCAGATTGGTCAGCATGAGATTTTTTTTTTAAATTTTTATTGTTATTCTATTACAGTTGTCCCAATTTTCCCCTTTGCCTTCCTCTACCCAGCAACCCCTCCCACAGTCAGTCCCCACATTGTTTGTTGTCCATGTCCAATTGTCGCGAATTCCGGCCCGCAGAATTCATATGCCATGGCAGGCACGTGAATAAATTCACACGGAATACACTGGACTAGAAAATCCAGGACCATGCAACCCTTCCCTTATCATCTGGGAGAGGCCCGGAGCATCCTCTTGGCCAGCTTTTTATTGCTGTTCTCAGGGATATTATATCAGAATGGTCTTCATTAACTATGCATAGATTGTAGATTTACATTAGGTGGTAGACGCCCAAGACAGCGCATCAAAAGGATAGATATGCAAATGGAAAGACAATAGGCTTCAAGCTGAACTCGAAAGGAATAATAATACGGGTCTAAGGAAGCTAGGCATGCATTAGTGTAAGTTATTTTGATTCAGGGAGAGAGAGGTTTTAGCAAGAGCGAGACTTAACTCTAGGAAATATGCCATCCTGATTTACCCACAGGAAATTCCGCTGTCACACACGTGGGGCCTGCTTGCCATCCCATGTTCCACAGGAGTCTTTTCTCCCTTAGACATGAAACATTAGGGCTACATTTCCCAAGGTGAGAAGCATGAATTCCCTTTATCCAATGACTTGTTGGAGTCCTTCTGCCACCTACCTGTACTTTCCAGTTTCACAGCTCTTATCACTCTATATTGCCATTGTTGACTTACCTATTTGCTTCTCTCATCAATTCTGGGCTCTTTGAGAAAAGAAATTGTGTCTTAGTTAACCCTGGCTCTTACATGACATTCACACATAGTAAGTGCTCAGTAAATACTTGAGGAATGAATGATGGAATGTGAAAGGCCTAGCTTCAGAATTCCAACCATGGTTTGACAACTCACCACTTTCACCATAAAATTCTGAAATGAATATCTTAAAAGAAACGCATGGAATTCACTTGAAAAAATTTAATATATAAATGTCTTTGCAAAAATATAACCTATATGCCAAGGGAAAGATGTGGATAGTAACAAATTAGTCTGCCAGGGTAACATCATCCTCTAATGTAGGGGTGTGAAACTCATTTTCACCAGGGGCCACATCGGTCTCGTGGTTGCCTTCAAAGGGCCAAATGTAATTTTAGGACTTTATAAATGTAACTACTCCTTAACTAGGGTAAGGAGCTCAGTGCTGCTGCCGGGTAGAAACAAGGGGCTGAGCTGGATAAAACATGGTGGAGGGCCAGATTCAACTCGTGGGCCTTGTGTTGGCCACTTGTGCCCTAGAAAGTTCCCTCATACCACTTCTCCATCAATCCCACCTCAGTCCTCAGAGGCAATTGCTAATCTGACATTCTTCTACCATATTTCCTGTTCTACAGTATATATGAATGGAATCATAAGGTGTGTATACTCTTTTGTGTAAGAATTTACACATACAAATCATTATTTTGTTCCATTTTATGACTGAGTGATTATGGATATACCCCCAATTTATTTATCTCTTCTCTTGTTAATACACACTGTTTCCATTTTCTGGCTATTATAAATACTATTGCTATGAAAATTCACACACAAGTCTGTGTGGACATATATTTTCATGCCTCATGAGTACATACATAGCAATGGAAGTGATACATCCTAGGGTAGGTATATTTTCAGTTTTATTTGAAATTGCTTTACCCTTTCCCAAAATGGTCATTCCATTTTAATTTTCCCATTAGCAATGCTTGACAGTTTCAATTCCTCCACATCCACACCAACACTTGGTTTTGTTGGTCTTTTAAATTTTAGTCATACTGGTGGGTATGTGTTAATATATCATTATCCAACTCAGATATGTTTGATTATAAAGTGAACATTTTTTCAGCCTCATTACATTACATATGTATGTAGGTATATAAAAAATAAATAGATACAGGCTTCCGGCCATGATGGAGGCAGAGATAGACACAGTGTGTCTCCTCGCACAACCAAAAGAGGGACAATTTACTAACAAAAAACAACCAGAACTGACAGAAAATCAACAGTATGGAAGTACAACAACCAAGGAGTTAAAGAAGACATGTTCATCCAGACTGGTAGGTGGGGCAGAGCCTGGCAGAGAGGGCTCGTGGCAAGCTGGCAGATTGTGGAGTGAGGAGGGCAACACTGCAGCTGGCCTGGGAGACCTTGGCTGGAGGACCCAGCAAAAGCCACGGCTGGCTGACCCAGACCCAGCAGGGCCAAGACTGGTGGAGCAGGTGGTCCCGCATTTGTGTGCAGATAAATCAGGAGAAAAAGCTGGCAGGCAAAACAGACTGTGCAGCCCAGCACTCCAGCATGGGGAAATAAAACCTCAAACCACCAACTGAAAACACCTGTGGGGTTGAGGCGGCAGTGGAAGGAACTCCCAGCCTCACAGGGGAGTTCATTGGAGAGACTCACAGGATCCTAGAATGTACACAAGCCCACCCAAACAGGAATCAGCACAGAAGGGCCCAATTTGCTTGTGGGTAGCAGGGGAAGTGACTGAAAGCTGGCAGAGAGCAGAACAAGCACCATTGTTCCCTCTCAGACCCTTTCCCCACAGACAGCATCACAATACAATGGCATGGGTTGCCCTGCCCTGCTGAACACCTAAGGCCCCACCCCTTACTATGTAACAGGCACACCGAGAAAAAAAAAAGGTCCAAATGAAAGAGCAGATCAAAACTACAGAAAAGACAACTACGCCATGAAGAGATAGCCGACCTATCAGATGCACAGTTCAAAACACTGGTAAGCAGGATGCTCACAGAATTGGTTGAATTTGGTTGCAAATTAGATGAAAAAATAAAGAATACGCTAAGAGAAATAAAGGGAAATGTACAGGGAACCAATAGTGATGAGAAGGAAACTGGGACTCAAATCAATGGTGTAGACCAGAAGGAAGAAAAAATATTCAGCCAGAAAAGAATGAAGGAACAAGAATTCAAATAAATGAGGAGAGGCTTAGGAACCTCCAGGACATCTTTAAATGTTCCAACATCCGAATTATAGGGGTACCAGAAGGAGAAGTGGAAGAGCAACACATTGAAAACTTATTTGAACAAATAATGAAGGAGAACTTCCCCAAGCTGGCAAAAGAAATAGACTTCCAGGAAGTCCAGGAATCTCAGAGAGTCCCAAAGAAGTTGGACCCAAAAAGGAACACACCAAGGCACATCATAATTACATTACCCAAGATTAAAAATAAGGAGAGAATCTTAGAAGCATCAAGAGAAAAGGAGACAATTACCTACAAAGGAGTTCCCATAAGACTGTCAGCTGATTTCTCAAAAGAGACCTTACAGGCAAGAAGGGGCTGGGAAGAAGTATACCAAGTCATGAAAGGCAAGGACCTATACCCAAGATTGCTCTATCCAGCAAAACTTTCATTTAGAATGGAAGGGCAGAGAAAGTGCTTCTCAGATAAGGTCAAGTTCAAAGAGTTCATCGTCACCCAGCTTTTATTATATGAAATGTTAAAGAGATTTATATAAGACATGAAGGGTTATCAACAGGGGAGTGGGAGGGGGAGAGGCAGGGAAGGGGCAGAGAATAAGTAGCATAAATGGTAGGTAAAAAACAGACAGGGGGAGGTTAAGAATAGTATAGGAAATGTAGAAGCCAAAGAACTTATGTGTATGACCCATGGACAAGAACTAAAGGGCAGGAATGTGGAGGGGAAGGGTGGGAAGGGTGGGAAGGGTGGAGGGCAATAAAGGGGGGGAAATGGGACAACTGTAATAGCATAATCAATAAAATATATTTTAAAAAATTGAATTGCTTCCGGCTAAAAAACAAGAATGCAGAGACTTACTTTTATACCTTTTGAATATAGTATAAAATGCTTAAGTAATACCTATTTTTAAAAATTAAATATTTCTAAGTACAAATGATTTCTCTTCCCCAGCATCTTGTATTACCTGGCCTCACTTCCTTTCCATGTATCCTCTACTTTGGTCCATGTTTTCACTTTCCATGCCTTCCACTATCGCTTTTTATTAATTTTAGTATCCTTTTCCTTTCTATCACCTCAGTCACTTCATTGGTCTCAAAGTTTGTACACTCATCTGTGATTTCATTACCTTCTTTCTGCTTCTGACTCCCCAGTTCACTGTTCACCAAAATGACAGCATCACATACTCAAAGTTTCAAATCTAGATATCCCATCAACACAAACTCAACATGTTAAAGCGAGCATGTCATCCCCCCTCATCTCAGTCTCCTTATGTTTTATCTCAGAGCTAGAAACTGGATTCCTTACTTTAACTCTTCCCTGTACTTCACCCCCTAGATCCACTAAATCCAATTTATTCTTTCATATATTTCTCCTTCACCATTTGTCATTGCAGGCATATTGCCCTAGGACAACATGAGTAACATGTATTTGTACCACCTGGAGAGCTTGTTAAAAATGCAAACACAGAATCAGTGGCTATGGTAGCCAGACTACAAGATGGCTTCTAATGATCCCCATCTCCTAATATTCACTTTATGCATGATTTGCTTCTATATTTTATCAGGGTTGGTCTGCATGACCACAAAAATAGGACAGACTTAATGGCATATTATATCTCAGACTAGATTATAGAACAAACAATGTGGCTATTGTCTTGGTTGCTGTCTTTCTTCTCTCTCCTTCTTTCTCTATCACACACTCTGGAGGAAGCCAGCTTTAAAATCAGTTGGGCAGCCTATGCAGAAGCCCACATAGTACAAACTGAGATGTCCAGCCAACAGCTAGTGCAAATATAAGTCTCCTTCCAATGGCCATATGACGAACTTGAAAGCGGGTCCTTCGACTACCATGAAGCTTTCCAATGAATACAACTCCAGCCAAAATCTTGATTTACAAACTCATAGAGACCCTCAGTCAGAACCACCCAACTAAGTCACTCCTAGATCCTTGACCACAAAAATGTGAAATAAATGTTTGTTTTAAACTGCCAAGTTTTGAGCTACTTTGTTGTGCACCAGTGGATAATTTATACAGTATGTCTAGGGTAAGGCCTGAAAACTGCATTTCTAACAAGCTCCCAGAGGACACTATGTTGATGCTGCTGACCTTGTGTTAGTAGCAGGCCCTGTACCACTGCAACAGCCTCTCACCTAACCCCTACCTCATTTATCTCTCTTCTCTAATCCTATTACATCCCTGTTTTCCAAAATATCATGGTTCTCTACTACCTACCATGTAAAATCAAAGTCATCAACCTGTTATCAAAAACAAGAGTTAAGTTTTGGTGACTATGTGCAGAAAAGGGAAGCTTCAACACTGTTGGTGGAAATGTAAAATGGTACAGCCACTATGGAAAACAGTACAGAGGTTCCTCAACAATTAAAAATATTACTACTATGTGATCCATCAATCCCACTCCTGGTATATGAGGTATGTCCAGAAGGTATCCAGTCATATAATATGAAAAAGTAGAGACATTTATTGAAGAAGATACAATATACAAGAAACATTGTACATAGTACAAGGACACCTCAGTCCCTTTCAAAATAGGCACCTTGGTACTTCACACAGTTCTCCCAGTCACATCAGCTGCCCCGTCATATCTTCCTGAATCTCAACAATGGTCTAAAATCTCTTCCCTTTCAAAGGTGATTTTAGTTTGGGGAAAAGCCAGAAGTTGCAGTGCACCAAATCTGGGCTGTAGCGGGGCTGAGTCACCTGGGTGACTTGATGTTTTGCAAAAAAACTGTATGAGATGTGATGCATGAGGGGGTGCATTGTCGTGATGAAGCTGCCAATCACCAGTTTTGCATAGCTGTGGCCTTCTGAATCATCCGAATAGTTTCCGTGGAGGAATGTTCAAGCTTAACGTAAAATTTAATGCAGATTCATTGCTGTACTCAGTCAGTCATTTTGAATGCAATAACCACACAGTACACATGCTCACTCAATTGTGTCTACCACCCCCACTGACTAGTACAGTGAAGTTGTCATTGTTCACACATGCACATTTCAGTCCACTCTTCTTGGCTGCCAGGTTATACTGATGTCATGCAAACCATTCTCATTATATTAACAATGGCTCGACTATATCTGGACAGGCCTCATATGTACAAAGGAATTGAAATCAATATCTTGAAGAGATACCTGCAACCCTGTGTTTATTGCAGCATTATTCATAATAGCTACAATATGGAAAAATCTAGATGCTTTTTGTAAAATGCATAAAGAAAATGTGAGACGTATACATTCACACATACAAAAGGAATATTTTTCAGCCATAAAAAGAAAGAAATCCTGCCATTTGTTTTTTTAACTTTATTTTATTGTTGTTCAAGTACAGTTGTCTCCATTTTCTCCCCACTACTCCCCGCCACCCCAACCACCCCTACTTCCCACCCTTGATTCCACCCCCCTTTGGTTTTGTCCATGTGTCCTTTACACATGTTCCTGAAAACCCTTCCCCCTTATTCCCGTATTATCCCCTCCCACCTCCCCTCTGGTTACTGTCAGATTGTTCTTAATTTCAATGTCTCTGGTTCTATTTTGCTTGCTTGTTTGTTTTGTTGATTAGGTTCCACTTAAAGGTGAGGTCATATGGTATTTGTCTTTCACTGCCTGGCTTATTTCACTTAGCATAATGCTGTCCAGTTCCATCATGATGTTGCAGAAACATATGAAATCCTGCCATTTGTAAAATCATGAATGAATGTAGGAGGTACCATGCTAAATTAAATAAGGCAGACAGAGATAGACAAATACTGTATGGTATCGCACAAAAAGAATATTGAAAATTTTTTAAAAAGCTGATTTTATAAACACAAAGAATAGAATAGTGGTTGCCACTGGAGGGAGGGGGAAATAGAGTGATACAGGTCAATGGGTACAAATTTTGAGTTATTAAAGAATATGTTTGCCCTGGCCAGGGGGCTCATTTGGTTGGAGTGTTGCCCTGTACACCAAAGTGTTGAGGGTTTGATTCCCAGGCAGGGTGCAAACCTAGATTTTGGGTTCAATCCCTGGTGGGGGTCCATATGAGAAGCAACCAATTGATTTTTTCTCTCACATCTCTCTCTCTCTCTCTCTCTCTCTCTTTCTCTCTCTCTCTCTCTCTCAGTAATAAACGTATCCTCAGATGAGGATTAAAAAGAAAAAAAAAGAAAAGAAAAGAATACATTCTGCCCTGGCCAGGTTGCTCAGTTGGTTGTAGCATCATTAGTACATCAGAAGGTTTTGGGTTCCATTCTCGGTCAGGACAAATGCCTAGGTTGCAAGCTCGATCCCCAGTTGGGACACATATGGGAAAGACAACCGACTAATGTTTCTCACATCAATGTTTATGTTTCACTCTCTCTCTCTTTTTCTCTCTTTCCCTACCCTCTTTAAAATCAATAAAAAAAATCCTCATTTGAGGATTAAAAAAAAACAAACAGAATACATTCTAAGGATATAATGTAGAGCATCCTAACCATAGTTAATACAACATTGTATCCTTGAAAGATGCTGAGAGTAGATCTTAAGCATTCTCACCAAAAGAAGGAAAAGAGTTAACTGTGTTAACTATGCAAGGTGAAGGGATCTATTAATAATCTTAATATTAGTGATGATTCTACAGTGCATATATGCATCAAATCATCACACTGTAAACTTTAAATGTATATAATTGTTTTGTCGATTTTTCCTCAATGTTAAAAAACAAAAATATCCTCAGCCTATCTTTCAAGTTCCCTTAGAAACTGGCCATATTTATGGTCTACAGTCATATTTCCCACTCTTCTTCACTAAGTACTTTTTGCTCCTATCAACTTGATTTCCTCATTGTCTTCTGCACATATCACATTTATTCCTGCTCCTAGGCTTTCTACCAGCAGTATCTCTCCTTATTTCCTACCACCAGCAAAACATTTGTAACCTTATCCTCTGCTATCCAAACTCAACTTTCAAGACCTAGTTCAAGTCCCATTTTTACCACTAAACCTTCCCCACTTCATTTTTAGCTGATAGTTTTATGAACTATTATATTATTTAACTATTATAAATAATATCAACTTCCAAGCTAAATTTTAAGCAACTTGAAGTCAGGAATTGTAAATCTTAGTAGCTTCAGGGTACCTGGCATAGGGCTAGATACACAAAAACTAAGTAGGTGTCAACTGACTCAATCTATCTGTCACATCCAATGTGGCTACATGCCTTTAAGCACTGACAAAATTTACTCCTGGGTTTTACAGCAATGGAGAAAATCCCCACAAGATCCAGCCCTCTCTTTTCTACCGCCTTTCTTTATACCAAATTACTGTTTCATTTATTCATCCCACACCACTGGCAGGTAAGAAGGTAACATATTGAAAGAACAACTTTTATTATGGGCAGCAATGAAAGGGGAAATAATATCATAGTAAATCCAAAAGCCATTTCATTTTGGATTTGAAATCCCTTCTATGATCAGGAAGGCAGATGTGCTGTTAACTCATCAGGGGTTTCCCTGAACAGTGTTAAAATCATCCATGAGAATACAATGAGAAAGGAGCCAGGGGAGATAAGACCTCAGAACACAGGAAGAATATCTGAGGAAAAGAAATACTCCATAGATAACCCACAGCAAAGGTAATGAAAAAAAAAAGTAATACAGAGGTGGTGACAGAGGAAGGCAGAGAGAGGGAGAGGTGGATGGAGAGGGAGAGAGAGAAACCCAAGGCCTAACTTATTCCATACATCAGATCATAAAGACCATTTTACAAAAATATTATAATATCCACTATTTTTTAGTGTTTACTGTAAGCTATTGCAGTAAGCTCTTCACATAAATCATGTTAATCGATACAACAATACTGTGACATAGATGCTGCTATCTTCCCTATGAGGGTTCTAAGGCTCAGAAAAGTTAAGTTCTGAGTCTTGATTTCTCCAAGACTGAGCAGCTAGGTGTTGTTTGAGCTGGGATATGAACCTAGTACCATCTATCTGGAGCCAAAACACATATTCTTAATCTCTATACTCTAGATCGATCCCTTATCCTCATTTTATTAGACCTTGCATGGAAAGATCTATACCAGACTCAGGAAATTTGGAAAGCAGGGCAAAGATACTATTCAGTGTTCATCCAGACTCAGACACCTGGTAACCTCCTTCCCCATGTCTTCCCTATGGCTACCCAGGGCACCTCATTAGGTTGGGAAGAAATACCAGCTTTATTTGTCCAATAAAATATATTCATTCTATATTTCAAGCCCTTGATTCCACAACCTGCAGGGTAGCAATGAATGTAATGAACTAATCAAATCCTGTTACCAGGTAACTAATGGATTATCCCTCCCAGGTAATATAAAGCATTAGCTCTATTAAAAGAGAAAATCTCTAATGAGAAAACCTAATGACAGGAATTTGTGCATCTTGGCAGGCCTCCGGAGAAGAAGATTTGGAGCCAAAAGACATTTTCATGCCCCCTGTCATGTCTATTCTTCCTTGTGGGCTTCATGTGTGCCTTAAACACATCATTGCTTGCACTTTTCTTATTTAACAACTAGCAGTAGAACAAAATATGGCTTATTTTTTAAAAATCTAATGAAGTTTCCAACTCTCAATTAAAAGAAACATCTCTCCATTCATCTATTTATCCCTGCCAAGCATTTGTGTTTTGAAGCTAGAAGCCTCATTATCTGAAATTTGCAGGCAATTACTAGGTCTAGTAACTCCCAAGACGTAAGCATTTTTTCCAAAAGTCTAAAGTGAAAAGTGATTTTGAGTAAGTGTGTGTATGTGCTTTAAGGAGAAAGCCTGCTGAGAAAAACAGGAGAGGTGAAGGCAGGTGGGGCAAGGGGTGGTGGGAACCATATCTGGCCATTTATTTGTCTTACTTGACATTGGAAACTCCAAAAGTATTAATGAGCAGCCCTCCATGTCCCAGGGGAAGATTTTGGATTTACAGTTTTAAACAACCACTGGTCCTCAATTTGGCACCAAGTCAAACCAAAATTTGTCATAGTTTATAATGCTTGTTAATGGAGAACATCAAAAATTAATGCTCATTAGAGTGTTCATTAATATGCACGGTGCTTGCCAGTTTGACTTAATTAAGTGAAGCACCACTTCACAAGAGTATTGTGGCCCAGGAGAGAGAGGAGGCTGTTCAGGTCTGAAGGGTGTTCCCCTGGGACAGCATTAGCAGCTTTGCAGGATGGGGCACCTGCCAGACTCTTCCTGAAGCACTTCCTGTTAGAAAACAGAAAGCTCTTAAAGAGCAAGTGTCTGTGGCCCCTGCTGTCTGATTCCACACTCAAGTTTTCCTGTTTACAGCATTATCTGGTGAAATGAATTGAATTTGGGTCAATGGTACATTCAGACTTTGGCCAAGGAAAAGATCCTTAAAGGGAGAAGGAAGCGCAAGAGCTTAAGCTCAAGACAAAATATTGGGGGATAGGGTGGTGAGAATAAGAGGTGGCAAAAAAGGGACAGCAAATTAAAATTTGAGCTAGGGAATTAGGGTGAAACAGGAGTGAGACAGATAACCAGATACTGTCATAATCCAAAGCAAAGGACACAAAGGGGAGGCATTGCTATTATTGTGAAGATTTCTTAATTTTTTTTGTCAATTTGAGGTTTTTGAGGCTTTTTTTAAAGATTTTATTTATTTATTTTCAGAGAGAGGAGAAGGGAGGGAGGAAAAACAATGTATGGTTGCCTCTCACATGGCCCTCACTGGGGACCTGGCCCGCAACCCAGGCATGTGCCCCGACTGGGAATCAAACCGGGACCCTCTGGTTCCCAGCCCGTGCTCAATCCACTGAGCTACACCAGCCAGGCTTTGAGGCTTTTCTTAAAATGTTCAGGAGCATCTCAAAATCAATTCCAGGGGGCCATTGTAGATAAAAACTAACTCCTGAGCTCTGGAAATTGTAACCAGTGCTTTTTTAGAGAATTTTGAACTCAAAACAAAGGAAAGGAGCAATGGAGAAAATAAGAAAAAGACAGAGGAATTTGAATACCACTTCTACTACTTAGCACATAAACTACTGACCCTGAAGCCACTTAATCTTGCTAAGCCTCAATTTCCTAGTCTGTAAACGATGAGGGTGAACTGTATGAAATTGCCATTTCATTTTTGTAGATTCAAATGTTCAAATTTGGCAATTTCATGTAGTTCAACCTAATAAAAAGATTAATCAGAAAAATATATGTAATATCATTTTTAAAGTGTAAAATGCCAAAGAACATTTATGATCAGTCATAACTGTTGATACTTCAAAAATATGTGTGCATTATATTATGCTCCACTAATACAAGCAGATAAAAATCAGATCAAACATCTTCCCTAAACTTTCTCATTTAAGATTCAAGGTTAGGGTAGGCATAGCCCAGGTCTATCACTGAGAGTCAATACTATTGACACTAAGATCATTTTAAAATGTCCTTCCTTGTTTTATTAACCAATGTCATCCCAATATAGTCAATAAAAATAAATAATAATAAAAAATCAAAAATGTTATTCTCTAAAAATCTAAAATAAAAAATAAAATGTCCTTCCTTGCATATTTATTTAGATAGATTGATATTTAACAAAAAGTGATCTATCACTTCCATGTAGCTCCCTATGTGTAAGTGCACACACACACACACACATCCCTCAGCCATCCTCTTATTTCTCTCCAATTTGACCCAAAGCCTTAGTAGAAAATATAGTACAGAGTGGCATCACTCCAAAGTATTAATAACATACAATCAAAGCACTACCTAGGAGAGAAGGCAGCCCAACAAGTAAAGTATTTTAATACAGATTATGTAGGTTCTAGAAATCAGAGCAAGCAAGGAGTCTGGGCCAAGTAGACTAGGCAAGCTAGAGTCAGAGCAAAAGGGAACAGGAAGATGAGGACAAGTAGTGGGTCCAAAGCTTGATAAAAAACAAATAACCATAGGATAAAGTATAATTCAAACAAAATAGAAATATCAGTTTGGGGGAGGTTCTAATTTAGTGGGGCAAAATGTTGCCTTGTCTCTCATCCCAGGAGATTGTTATGCTTCCTGTAAAGGCAGAGATTAATTCTGGCATTGCTGGACTGGGGCTTATAGGGAAAACTATTCAGAATACATGGTTAGTGAAGAAAGAAAGGGTTAAAAATAGCATTTCTAATGAAGGGAGGGAGATTATTGCTTGGGAAAGGGTCTCTGTATGTAGTAAAAGGAAAACAGCTAGCATTAGAGGAAGTACACAGAAAGCCTGAACATACATACATGCCTCTACCAATCAAGCTGTGAAATTCAGAATCTCTCTGAGGAGTGGCATATGATATTGCATTAGAATAATTTACCATTCAACCCAGATAAGAGATGAATGGCATATTGTACTGGGCACACATCTCTAATAGAGATAATGCTACTCCTTTGATAGGTGCATTGTATTGTATCTGTTCGGCAGAAAATCTGGGCACTTTTTCTTTCTTCCTAAGTCTGAGCTTCATTCTCAAGCAAACTGACAGTAGGGAATTTCGGTAATAACTTGACACCCTGCTTTTGCCCTTTCCTGCTCTGAAAATATTCCCTCTCTGGGCTCTTTGTTCAGAGACATATTAGTCTGAATTTACATTCGTTGGATCTCATTATTTTTACACTCATTGTCGCACTTCAAAATATAGCATTCTCCAAACTTGGGATTTTCTTCACTGCATCGTCTTCCAGCTCATTAATGTAAATAATAAAGACTGTGATTTCTGATGCTGTTCCCTTTCAGAACCATATTAATAATTCATTTCCAGCTTGACAAAGTCCTTTCAGCAGCTGCTTTGTTCAAGGCTTTGCTCCTCAAAGTGGCAATAGGTCAATTGTCTTATGGTGAAATTGAACTAGAGGGCCTGAGAAGGGCATTTGTATTCCTCACATGTGACCATAGGGGATTAACAGTGTAGGAGAAAATGCACTGAAGTCCACTTCTAAGTCTCTCTCTGGAGATTTAGCCTCTTGTTCCCTTGTTCTTTCCAAATCTGTTCTTTTTAGCATTAATTATGAAGACAACGAGCTCAGCACCAAAGCGTAGGAGCTGAATTCCCAGTTACACTCAGGGAAAAAAAAAGTCTGTCAGTCAAGATATCTTTTCTTTCACTCAGAGCAGAGATTTTAATGGTGTAGTGAGGTCATTTATGGGTGCCTGGAGCATGCAGTGGCACATTTAGCATCCTGTGCATAGTAGACACTTAGATTTCTGCTAACTTAGTTATAGTGTCTGGATGGGAAAATTGTTCCAGGGACAAGGACTGGTGGGGTGATACACACCAAAATCATCACCACTCCCTTTGCAATCAGATACTCCTATGAAATATTTAGTGAGACATATAAATTTAACACATAAAATTGAAGATTTGAAGGGCCACAGACAGGGGTCTGTAAAGAGCCAGGTATAGACTAAAAGCCATGGGCTATGTAACACTCAAACATTCTGGAGAGACAACAGCGGCCTTTTGCAATGTGGTGGTAATAGAGTGTGAAGAAGAAGCAGGATGGGAACAAGTTAATGGGAGCTTTGAGTGATCAAAGAGCAGCATCCAGTATCAAATTATGCATAGGGAAGTCAGCTAAGAGGAATCTTGTCTTGGGAAAGCAAAGTGCACTGGCTCTGAAGACAGAACTGGAAATCAGTTTTAAGATGGTCACCCATGGCTTCCCATTCAGCTCAATCCATTCTTTGTTCCCTCTGTGAATGGGAGTTCACTTGTTTCACATCCAGCCTTTACCACATCTGAGTATACTAAAAAACAATAATAATAAAATAAAAATAAGAGATGAGACTGAAAATCCTAATTACTGGAATCAAATTCATACAAACTGAAAGACCAGAGGTAAAAGCACTGTTCCTTGAATGTTGCACGTTTAGGGAACATAATTGCTGGGGGATCTAGCCCTTTAACAAGACCCTCATCCTGATACCCTCTTTCCCCCAACAATCTTATCAGGACCTATTATATCCTTTGTCTTCAAAACATTCATAGTCCTGCTCTTTACTAGGTATAAGGGACAGTAGTATGGTTAGATAAACAAATATCTACTAGAATGAGTGACATATACCCAAAATAAATAGAACATTCTGTGCTATCAGAGGTAGCATAATATAATAGTTAAGAGTACAGACTCTGGAGCCAGATTGCCTGGGTTTGCAATTCTGTCTCTGCCATTTGCTAGCTGTGTGTTTTCTGGCCACTTTCTATTTCCTCATCTGTAAAATAAAAATACTAAAAATAATACCTATGTCATAGGATGGTTACAAAGAATGTGTGCGTTAATACCTATGAGGTCCTCAGAGAGTGCCTAGCATATAGTGAGTGCTGCATAAATGTTTATTAACTAGACTTAGTTTATTTAAATTGCTTTAAAAGTTCCTAAACACACGATCTTTAATGGGAGGCCTAAGGCACTGCATGAAAAAGATGTCTTGGAGCACTCTCACATCACATTACTTGGATAACCATCTACCACTAACAATGTCCTAAAATCATTAGAAATCTATCGAGAATGGGTTGACTGCTCATGACTCTCCATCTTCAGTGATTCTTTTCATTGAAAATATCCAGGACACAAGCTAAAAAGCAAGAGCTATGGTTATCAATGCTTCATCTCCAGACCTTTGCCTCCTGTCTGTTTTGCTAAGTACTTTCAGCTAAACACAAATCAGATTCAGAGCCCCATTAACAGCACTGTAGATCACAACTTCAACTTACTGCTTGGCAACATCCACCCTTCCATTCACCTCCCTGTTTCCTGCTGAATCAACTGATGTTCCAGGCCAAGTGGTTAAGGGTATTTCAGTAAGTCACCAGCATGGGTCAATCTCTCACAGTTTGTAGGGCTGTGGAGAAAGGGAGGATGTAAATAAAGTAGAGGTCAGTCCAACAGAAAACAGAACCCAATCTTATATGAAAAGATTTTGTCTCATATATGATAAGACTCCCAATGGGCAGCCTGACACCAAATAGATAGCTGTAAAAAAGCTATTACTTCATTATGATCTGAGCAAAGACCAAAGAATGATGAAATTAATGGGATTTTGATTCTTCTGGTTTGGTACTAAGTGGAAAAATCTTATGAGAAACAAGAACATGATGGAGCACACTGAGAACCAGGGTCTTGGAAGTATTTTGCTCCCACTTTCTGACAAAGACACATACCTGATACAAATAGGCACAACTAGATTATTCACATTTTGAAGATCCTCAGTTGGCAAGCATTTTGAATATAGACATTAGAACCGGTCTAACCTGAAACAAAACTAAGACATCCTTTCCATCTTTACGTTGTTTCCATCCTTCTGTGTCTCCTATTCCCAATGCCCTTATATTGACCTCTGGTTTTCTAAGCGTCCTGTCCCCCAAAATTTGTCATCTCAAAGAAACTCCACTATCCTATCGCTTACCCATATATTGGCAATATTCCCACCCCCCCATTTTGCTCCTCTAACTTAGCTTATATACTACTATTTTGTAATCTGCTTCCTAAGGTATTAGCAATTTAATAAGCAAAACTATGTGAAGGTATCAAGGACTGAAAATGAATTAGTGTGTCATCTTTATTTGGTATGGTAGAGGCTGTTAGCTGTCCTCCAAAATGTATTCTCCTTTTCCCCCCTGGTAATGCCACTAGACTATATTCCCCAGCTTCCTTTATAATTAGATGAGACCATGTGATTAAATTCTAACCAATAACATGTGAGAATAAATTCTAGGCACCACCTCCAGAGAGAAGGTTTGACTTTTTAAGAAAATGGTTTGACTCTCCAGGTTCACTCTTCTCTTTACCAGCTGGGTGTAGATGCCAATGAGGTCCTAAAGAATCAAGGGGCCACAAGATGGGTAAAATTCAAATCTCTAAATTACTATGGAGAAGAGAACCATCTTACTGGTTGGAAAACACACAAACTGCTATGTGAGCAAGAAATAAACTATTGCATTTAGACATTACATATTTGGATTGACTTATTATCACAACCTAACCTAGCCTAATCTTACTAAAACCTGTGGAATGTCTGTACTTTTACAGGTGTCTGCTACAGACATAATCTCCTATCTCAAAGAGCTGAATTTCTAATAGAAATAAATTTCAGATATCACTAATGGAGATTTTGGGAGTAGAGGTTTTTGCAGTACCTATAATATCATCTACAAAGACAAATCATAGATGAATTCAACCACAAAGTATGATGTGAGAGGAAGCTGGATGAAGCAAAAGACCCATTAAGTAGAAAAGGTGCTGAGAGAACCTGACCAGAATGCAGAGGCTGGCCTCAGCCAAAGTAGTTGGGATTTGCAGAGCAACATTCTCAGCTTCAAGCAGTGATCAGAAGGAGGAGATGACACCCAGCAACAAAAAAAACATTCTAGAAAGTTTCCAAACACAGAAACCAATTACAGTGTCTGTCATCATCATGACTTTTCTGTATCTTGCCATAGGATATCATGGTGCGGACTGAGGAATAGTCTAGGGAGAGAAGATTGGCAGGAGGTAGTCAAGGTTCAGGGTAGAGACACAGCCCTAGAGGTACACAAGGCAGAATTACCAACTAAGCTGTACACTAGATTAAAGCAAAAATCACCCAGAAAAGGGAAGGGAAGCACTGCAATTGAGGAGTGGAATGAATACATAAAGTTCACTTCTGACTCAGTGTTTCAACCTCCATTAAAGAGGTCTGAGGTCGCTGGTATATTTTCTGTCATATTAGAAATTGATTTAGAGGTAGTGTAAGGAGTGGTTTGGGATTCAAGTGGGGCCCACCAAAAGAGTACCAAGGCACTAGGGAAGGCAGAGGCAAGGGAAATGTGGGAGGAAATGACAATTTAAAGATCAGGCTTTTAGCTAATGCCAATGCTGGCCAGCAAATCTTCATATCCATTAGAAAGGCATGGCTAATGTTAAAAAGGCATAATATCATCTTCCTTAATTCAGTACCATTAAAGAACAGAACTATTAGCACATTTAAGCATGTATGGCCAGTACCATTCTTACAGGTTAGTGAGCAAATCTTCTATGTCCTTGCAAGATTCTGCATCAGCCAGATTCAAAGAATTTTCCTGCTAATATTGGCCATGGCCATAGTTGGGATTTCATCTGCAGAAATTGTTAAAAAAAAACACACACACAGGCTTTCAGTCTCATTTTGCAATAGTAAACATTTCTGACATTGGATTGTTTGTTGTATATTTATTATCTGTCTCCCTCACAGCCCTTTCATAGCAGCTGAAGTACTCCCTCTG
This sequence comes from Micronycteris hirsuta, assembly GCA_004026765.1. Lineage (NCBI taxonomy): Eukaryota > Metazoa > Chordata > Mammalia > Chiroptera > Phyllostomidae > Micronycteris > Micronycteris hirsuta. The sequence continues at coordinate 815 of PVJI01024926.1, read as the reverse complement.
ATGGTCTCTAGGTTTCACTCCCAACTAAGAACAGGGCATTGTTCTGTTGGATTTTTCCTCACAATGTTTCTAACAACCCCCAAAGCAGGAACTCTGACAGCACTTAGTTCAAGGTTTGATTTATCTCATTGGGTCCATTTTTGCAGAGAAAAAAGAAACTGGTATGATCTCTATTGGAAGTTGGAATACACATTAACATACAAATATGCGATGTAGATATAATGTATGCATAATTTAACAACTTTGCTCTCCCTGATTCTAAAAGACTTTGATTACAGAACACTTTGCAAAATTCAAATAAATTTAAAATGTTGTCTTGCCAATCTGGAATGGGGTAATATCAGTGATGTCTTACAGAGGAAAGGGAATTGCAGTATCCAATCACTCCAAGAAGGAAGCTGGCTATAAAGTGTGATGTGAACAGCAAAAGGCCAGCCCCACCATACAAAGCCCTAAAATTATAACTATTTGTGTCAAAGTGTTTGTAAGAGCCAGGAAAAGAATCCACAGGCATTTCCCCTTGAGCAGGCAGGTTTGTAAAACCCCTGTGACCCCCTGTGACCCCCTGTGCCACACTTTGTCACTAATCAGGTATTACTTGTCATTCCTCTACTCCATGTATTCTTTGTATTACATCCCAGAACCTGTGGGTACTATCTTATTCCTAAGATGAGCCCCTTAGCCTCTTCCTGCTTTGTTCCAATACTATACTTCACTCCACTAAAAAAAAAAAAAAAAACAGTAGTAAAAACCACGGCCCTTCTGAACATCATAGCAATGCAATCGTTTTAAAATAACAGTTTTTAAACACTAGC